>CAWVNZ010000651.1:0-92809 GCA_963930735.1 Dioctria linearis
GTATTTAAAATTGCGACATTAAAAAATTATTTTTTGAAAAATTTACTATAGAAAAGGCTAACCCTGGCGTTATTAAAATATGCGACAGTAAAAACTTATTTTTTGAAAAATTTACTGTAGAAAAGGCAATCCCTGGCGCAATTAAAATTTGCGATAGTAAAAAATTATTTTTTGAATAATTTACTATAGAAAAGGCAATCCCTGGCGCAGTTAAAATTTGCGACAGAAAAAAATTATTTTTTGAAAAATTTACTATAGAAAAGACAATACCTGGCGCAATTAAAATTTGCGACAGTAAAAAATGTACCATAGAAAAGGTAATCCCTGTCGTATTTAAAATTTGCGACAGTAAAAAATTAGTTTTTGAAAAATTTACTATAGAAAAGGCAATCCCTGGCGGATTTAAAATTTGCGACACTAAAAAATTATTTTTTGAAAAATTTACTTTAGAAAAGGCAATCCCTGGCGTATTTAAAATTTGCGACAGTATAAAATTAAATTTTGAAAAATTTACTATAGAAAAGGCAATCCCTGGCGTAATTAAAATTTTCGACAGTAAAAAATTAATTTTTGAAAAATTTACTATAGAAAAGGTAATCCCTGGAGTAATTAAAATTTGCGACAGTAAAAAATTAGTTTTTGAAAAATTTACTGTAGAAAAGGCAATCCCTGGCGCAATTAAAATTTGCGACAGCATAAAATTAAATTTTGAAAAATTTACTATAGAAAGGCAATCCCTGGCGTAATTAAAATTTGCGACAGCAAAAAATTAGTTTTTGAAAAATTTACTGTAGAAAGGGCAATCCCTGGCGCAATTAAAATTTGCGACAGTATAAAATTAAATTTTGAAAAATTTACTATAGAAAAGGCAATCCCTGGCGTAATTAAAATTTGCGACAGTAAAAAATTATTTTTTGAATAATTTACTATAGAAACGGCAATCCCTGGCGTATTTAAAATTTGCGACAGTATAAAATTATTTTTTGAATAATTTACTATAGAAAAGGCAATCCCTGGCGCAATTAAAATTTGCGACAGTAAAAAATTATTTTTTGAAAAATTTACTATAGGAAAGGCAATCCCTGGCGGATTTAAAATTTGCGACTGTAAAAAATTCATTTTTGAAAAATTGACTATAGAAAAGGCAATCCCTGGCGCAATTAAAACTTGCGACAGTAAAAAATTATTTTTTGCAAAATTTACTATAGAAAAGGCAATCCCTGGCTTATTTAAAATTTGCGACAGTAAAAAATTATTTTTTGAAAAATTTACTATAGAAAAGGCAATCCCTGGCGTAATTAAAATTTGCGACAGTAAAAAATTAGTTTTCGAAAAATTTACTATAGAAAAGGCAATCCCTGGCGTAATTAAAATTTGTGACAGTAAAAAATTAATTTTTGAAAAATTTACTATAGAAAGGGCAATCCCTGGCGCAATTAAAATTTGCGACAGTAAAAAATTATTTTTTTAATAATTTACTATAGAAAAGGCAATCCCTGGCGCATTTAAAATTTGCGCCAGTATAAAATTAAATTTTGAAAAATTTACTATAGAAAAGGCAATCCCTGGCGCAATTAAAATTTGCGACAGTAAAAAATTATTTTTTGAGAAATTTACTATAGAAAAGCCAATCCCTGGCGCAATTAAAATTTGCGACAGTAAAAAATTAGTTTTTGCAAAATTTACTGTAAAAAGGCAATCCCTGGCACAATTAAAATTTGCGACAGTATAAAATTAAATTTTGAAAAATTTACTATAGAAAAGGCAATCCCTGGCGTAATTAAAATTTGCGACAGTAAAAATAATTTTTTGAATAATTTACTATAGAAAAGGCAATCCCTGGCGTATTTCAAATTTGCGACAGTATAAAATTATTTTTTGAATAATTTACTATAGAAAAGGCAATCCCTGGCGCAATTAAAATTTGCGACAGTAAAAATTATTTTTTGAAAAATTTACTATAGAAAAGGCAATCCCTGGCGCAAATAAAATTTGCGACAGTAAAAAATTATTTTTTGCAAAATTTACTATAGAAAAGGTAATACCTGGCGTATTTAAAATTTGCGACAGTAAAAAATTATTTTTTGAAAAATTTACTATAGAAAAGGCAATCCCTGGCGTAATTAAAATTTGCGACAGTAAAAAATTAGTTTTTGAAAAATTTATTATAGAAAAGGCAATCCCTGGCGTATTTAAAATTTGCGACAGTAAAAAATTAATTTTTGAAAAATTTACTATAGAAAAGGCGCAATTAAAATTTGCGACAGTAAAAAATTATTTTTTGAACAATTTACTGTAGAAAGGGCAATCCCTGGTGCAATTAAAATTTGCGACAGTATAAAATTAAATTTTGAAAAATTTACTATAGAAAAGGCAATCCCTGGCGGAATTAAAATTTGCGACATTAAAAAACTATTTTTTGAAAAATTTACTATAGAAAAGGCAATCCTTGGCGCAATTAAAATTTGCGACAGTAAAAAATTAATTTTTGAAAAATTTACTATAGAAAAGGCAATCCCTGGCGTATTTAAAATTTGCGACAGTAAAAAATTATTTTTTGAAAAACTTACTATAGAAAAGGCAATCCCTGGCGTAATTAAATTTGCGACAGTAAACAATTATTTTTTGAAAATTTTCTGTAGAAATGGCAATCCCTGTCGCAATTAAAATTTGCGACAGTAAAAAATTATTTTTTGAAAAATTTACTATAGAAAAGGCAATCCCTGGCGCAATTAAAATTTGCGAGAGTAAAAAATTATTTTTTGAAAAATTTACTATAGAAAAGGCAATCCCTGTCGCAATTAAAATTTGCGACAGTAAAAAATTATTTTTTGAACAATTTACTGTAGAAAAGGCAATCCCTGGCGCAATTAAAATTTGCGACAGTAAAAAATTATTTTTTGAATAATTTACTATAGAAAAGGCAATCCCTGGCACAATTAAAATTTGCGACAGTAAAAAATTATTTTTTGAATAATTTACTATAGAAAAGGCAATTCCTGGCGTATTTAAAATTTGCGACAGTAAAAAATTATTTTTTGAAAAATTTACTGTAGAAAAGGAGCAATTAAATTTTGCGACAGTAGAAAATTAATTTGTGAAAAATTTACTATAGAAAAGGCAATCCCTGGCGGATTTAAAATTTGCGACAGTAAAAAATTAATTTTTGAAAAATTTACTATAGAAAAGGCAATCCCTGGCGTATTTAAAATTTGCGACAATAAGAAATAATTTTTCGAAAAATTTACTATAGAAAAGGCAATCCCTGGCGTAATTATAATTTGCGACAGTAAAAAATTCTTTTTTGAAAAATTTACTGTAGAAAATGCAATCCCTGGCGCAATTAAAATTTGCGACAGTAAAAAATTATTTTTTGAATAATTTACTATAGAAAAGGCAATCCCTGGCGCAATTAAAATTTGCGACAGTAAAAAAATTATTTTTTGAATAATTTACTATAGAAAAGGCAATCCCTGGTGTATTTAAAATTTGCGACAGTATAAAATTAAATTTTGAAAAATTTACTATAGAAAAGGCAATCCCTGGCGCAATTAAAATTTGCGACAGTAAAAAATTAATTTTTGAAAAATTTACTATAGAAAAGGTAATCCCTGGCTTAATTAAAATTTTCGACAGTAAAAAATTAATTTTTGAAAAATTTACTATAGAAAAGGTAATCCTTGGCGTAATTAAAATTTGCGACAGTAAAAAATTAGTTTTTCAAAAATTTACTGTACAAAAGGCAATCCCTGGCGCAATTAAAATTTGCGACAGTATAAAATTAAATTTTGAAAAATTTACTATAGAAAAGGCAATCCCTGGCGCAATTAAAATTTGCGACAGTAAAAAATTATTTTTTGAGAAATTTACTATAGAAAAGCCAATCCCTGGCGCAATTAAAATTTGCGACAGTAAAAAATTAGTTTTTGCAAAATTTACTGTAAAAAGGCAATCCCTGGCACAATTAAAATTTGCGACAGTATAAAATTAAATTTTGAAAAATTTACTATAGAAAAGGCAATCCCTGGCGTAATTAAAATTTGCGACAGTAAAAAATAATTTTTTGAATAATTTACTATAGAAAAGGCAATCCCTGGCGTATTTCAAATTTGCGACAGTATAAAATTATTTTTTGAATAATTTACTATAGAAAAGGCAATCCCTGGCGCAATTAAAATTTGCGACAGTAAAAAATTATTTTTTGAAAAATTTACTATAGAAAAGGCAATCCCTGGCGCAAATAAAATTTGCGACAGTAAAATATTATTTTTTGCAAAATTTACTATAGAAAAGGTAATACCTGGCGTATTTAAAATTTGCGACAGTAAAAAATTATTTTTTGAAAATTTACTATAGAAAAGGCAATCCCTGGCGTAATTAAAATTTGCGACAGTAAAAAATTATTTTTTGAAAAATTTACTATAGAAAAGGCAATCCATGGCGCAAATAAAATTTGCGACAGTAAAAAATTATTTTTTGCAAAATTTACTATAGAAAAGGTAATACCTGGCGTATTTAAATTTGCGACAGTAAAAAATTAATTTTTGAAAAATTTACTATAGAAACGGCAATCACTGGCGTAATTAAAATTTTCGACAGTAAAAAATTAATTTTGAAAAATTTAATATAGAAAAGGTAATCCCTGGCGTAATTAAAATTTGCGACAGTAAAAAATTAGTTTTTGAAAAATTTACTGTAGAAAAGGCAATCCCTGGCGCAATTATAATTTGCGACAGTATAAAATTAAATTTTGAAAAATTTATTAAAGGAAAGGCAATCCCTGGCGTAATTAAAATTTGCGACAGTAAAAAATTAGTTTTTGAAAAATTTACTGTAGAAAAGGCAATCCCTGGCGCAATTAAAATTTGCGACAGTATAAAATTAAATTTGAAAATTTACTATAGAAAAGGCAATCCCTGGCGTAATTAAAATTTGCGACAGTTAAAAATTATATTTTGAATAATTTACTATAGAAATGGCAATCCCTGGCGTATTTAAAATTTGCGACAGTATTAAAATATTTTTGGAATAATTTACTATAGAAAAGGCAATCCCTGGCGCAATTAAAATTTGCGACAGTAAAAAATTATATTTTGAAAAATTTACTATAGAAAAGGCAATCCCTGGCGTATTTAAAATTTGCGACAGTAAAAAATTAATTTGTGAAAAATTTACTGTAGAAAATTCAATCCCTGCCGCAATTAAAATTTGCGACAGTAAAAAATTAATTTTTGAAAAATTTACTATAGAAAAGGTAATCCCTGGCGCAATTACAATTTGCGACAGGAAAAAATTATTTTTTTGCAAAATTTACTATAGAAAAGCAATCCCTGGCGCAATTAAAATTTGCGACAGTAAAAAATTATTTTTTGAAAAATTTACTGTAGAAAAGGCAATCCCTGGCGCAATTAAAATTTGCGACAGTAAAAAATTATTTTTTGAAAAATATACTATAGAAAAGGCAATCCCTGGCGCAATTAAAATTTGCGACAGTAAGAAATTATTTTTTGAACAATTAACTGTAGAAAGGGCAATCCCTGGTGCAATTAAAATTTGCGACAGTATAAAATTAAATTTTGAAAAATTTACTATAGAAAAGGCAATCCCTGGCGGAATTAAAATTTGCGACATTAAAAAACTATTTTTTGAAAAATTTACTATAGAAAAGGCAATCCTTGGCGCAATTAAAATTTGCGACAGTAAAAAATTAATTTTTGAAAAATTTACTATAGAAAAGGCAATCCCTGGCGTATTTAAAATTTGCGACAGTAAAAAATTATTTTTTGAAAAACTTACTATAGAAAAGGCAATCCCTGGCGTAATTAAAATTTGCGACAGTAAACAATTATTTTTGAAAAATTTTCTGTAGAAATGGCAATCCCTGTCGCAATTAAAATTTGCGACAGTAAAAAATTATTTTTTGAAAAATTTACTATAGAAAAGGCAATCCCTGGCGCAATTAAAATTTGCGACAGTAAAAAATTATTTTTTGAATAATTTACTATAGAAAAGGTAATCCCTGGCGTATTTAAAATTTGCGACAGTAAAAAATTATTTTTTGAAAAATTTACTGTAGAAAGGGCGCAATTAAAATTTGCGACAGTAGAAAATTAATTTGTGGAAAATTTACTATAGAAAAGGCAATCCCTGGCGGATTTAAAATTTGCGACAGTAAAAAATTAATTTTGAAAAATTTACTATATAAAAGTCAATCCCTGGCGTATTTAAAATTTGGGACAGTAAAAAATTAATTTTGAAAAATTTACTATAGAAAAGGCAATCCCTGGCGGATTTAAAATTTGCGACAGTAAAAAATTATTTTTTGAAAAATTTACTATAGAAAAGGCAATCCCTGGCGTATTTAAAATTTGCGACAGTATAAAATTAAATTTTGAAAAATTTACTATAGAAAAGGCAATCCCTGGCGCAATTAAAATTTGCGACAGTAAAAAAATTAATTTTTGAAAAATTTACTATAGAAAAGGCAATCCCTGGCGTAATTAAAATTTTCGACAGTAAAAAATTAATTTTTGAAAATTTACTATAGAAAAGGTAATCCCTGGCGTAATTAAAATTTGCGACAGTAAAAAATTAGTTTTTGAAAAATTTACTGTAGAAAAGGCAATCCCTGGCGCAATTAAAATTTGCGACAGTATAAAATTAAATTTGAAAAATTTACTATAGAAAAGGCAATCCCTGGCGTAACTAAAATTTGCGACAGTAAAAAATTAGTTTTTGAAAATTTACTGTAGAAAAGGCAATCCCTGGCGCAATTAAAATTT
This sequence comes from Dioctria linearis, assembly GCA_963930735.1. NCBI lineage: Eukaryota > Metazoa > Arthropoda > Insecta > Diptera > Asilidae > Dioctria > Dioctria linearis. Next base: position 6,783 of record CAWVNZ010000651.1, read on the forward strand.
GCGACAGTATAAAATTAAATTTTGAAAAATTTGCTATAGAAAAGGCAATCCCTGCCGTAATTAAAATTTGCAACAGTAAACAATTATTTTTTGAATAATTTACTATAGAAAAGGCAATCCCTGGCGTATTTAAAATTTGCGACACTATAAAATTATTTTTTGAATAATTTACTATAGAAAAGGCAATCCCTGGCGTATTTAAAATTTGCGACAATAAAAAATTATTTTTTGAAAAATTTACTATAGAAAAGGCAATCACTTGCGGATTTAAAATTTGCGACGATAAAAAATTAATTTTTGAAAAATTTACTATAGAAAAGGCAATCCCTGGCGCAATTAAAATTTGCGACAGTAAAAAATTATTTTTTGCAAAATTTACTATAGAAAAGGTAATCCCTGGCGTATTTAAAATTTGCGACAGTAAAAAATTATTTTTTGAAAAATTTACTATAGAAAAGGCAATCCCTGGCGTAATTAAAACTTGCGACAGTAAAAACTTTACTATAGAAAAGGTAATCCCTGGCGTATTTAAAATTTGCGACAGTAAAAAAATTAGTTTTTGAAAAATTTACTATAGAAAAGGCAATCACTGGCGTATTTAAAATTTGCGACAGTAAAAAATTATTTTTTGAAAAATTTACTGTAGAAAAGGCAATCCCTGGCGCAATTAAAATTTGCGACAGTAAAAAATTAATTTTTGAAAAATTTACTATAGAAAAGGCAATACCTGGCGTATTTAAAATTTGCGACAGTAAAAAATTATTTTTTAAAAATTTACTATAGAAAAGGCAATCCGTGGCGTAACTAAAATATGCGACAGTAAAAAATTATTTTTTGAAAAATTTACTGTAGAAAAGGCAATCCCTGGCGCAATTAAAATTTGCGACAGTATAAAATTAAATTTTGAAAAATTTACTATAGAAAAGGCAATCCCTGGCGTAATTAAAATTTTCGACAGTAAAAAATTAATTTTTGAAAAATTTACTATAGAAAAGGTAAACCCTGGCGTAATTAAAATTTGAGACAGTAAAAATTAGTTTTTGAAAAATTTACTGTAGAAATGGCAATCCCTGGCGTATTTAAAATTTGCGACAGTAAAAAATTAATTTGTGAAAAATTTACTGTAGAAAATTCAATCCCTGCCTCAATTAAAATTTGCGACAGTAAAAAATTAATTTTTGAACAATTTACTATAGAAAAGGTAATCCCTGGCGTATTTAAAATTTGCGACATTAAAAAATTATTTTTGAAAAATTTACTATAGAAAAGGCTATCCCTGGCGTTATTAAAATATGCGACAGTAAAAACTTATTTTTTGAAAAATTTACTGTAGAAAAGGCAATCCCTGGCGCAATTAAAATTTGCGATAGTAAAAAATTATTTTTTGAATAATTTACTATAGAAAAGGCAATCCCTGGCGCAGTTAAAATTTGCGACAGAAAAAAATTATTTTTTGAAAAATTTACTATAGAAAAGACAATACCTGGCGCAATTAAAATTTGCGACAGTAAAAAATGTACCATAGAAAAGGGGTAATCCCTGTCGTATTTAAAATTTGCGACAGTAAAAAATTAGTTTTTGAAAAATTTACTATAGAAAAGGCAATCCCTGGCGGATTTAAAATTTGCGACACTAAAAAATTATTTTTTGAAAAATTTACTTTAGAAAAGGCAGTCCCTGGCGTATTTAAAATTTGCGACAGTATAAAATTAAATTTTGAAAAATTTACTATAGAAAAGGCAATCCCTGGCGTAATTAAAATTTTCGACAGTAAAAAATTAATTTTTGAAAAATTTACTATAGAAAAGGTAATCCCTGGAGTAATTAAAATTTGCGACAGTAAAAAATTAGTTTTTGAAAAATTTACTGTAGAAAAGGCAATCCCTGGCGCAATTAAAATTTGCGACAGCATAAAATTAAATTTTGAAAAAATTTACTATAGGAAAGGCAATCCCTGGCGTAATTAAAATTTGCGACAGCAAAAAATTAGTTTTTGAAAAATTTACTGTAGAAAGGGCAATCCCTGGCGCAATTAAAATTTGCGACAGTATAAAATTAAATTTTGAAAAATTTACTATAGAAAAGGCAATCCCTGGCGTAATTAAAATTTGCGACAGTAAAAAATTATTTTTGAATAATTTACTATAGAAACGGCAATCCCTGGCGTATTTAAAATTTGCGACAGTATAAAATTATTTTTTGAATAATTTACTATAGAAAAGGCAATCCCTGGCGCAATTAAAATTTGCGACAGTAAAAAATTATTTTTTGAAAAATTTACTATAGGAAAGGCAATCCCTGGCGGATTTAAAATTTGCGACTGTAAAAAATTCATTTTTGAAAAATTGACTATAGAAAAGGCAATCCCTGGCGCAATTAAAACTTGCGACAGTAAAAAATTATTTTTTGCAAAATTTACTATAGAAAAGGCAATCCCTGGCTTATTTAAAATTTGCGACAGTAAAAAATTATTTTTTGAAAAATTTACTATAGAAAAGGCAATCCCTGGCGTAATTAAAATTTGCGACAGTAAAAAATTAGTTTTCGAAAAATTTACTATAGAAAAGGCAATCCCTGGCGTAATTAAAATTTGTGACAGTAAAAAATTAATTTTTGAAAAATTTACTATAGAAAGGGCAATCCCTGGCGCAATTAAAATTTGCGACAGTAAAAAATTATTTTTTTTAATAATTTACTATAGAAAAGGCAATCCTGGCGCATTTAAAATTTGCGCCAGTATAAAATTAAATTTTGAAAAATTTACTATAGAAAAGGCAATCCCTGGCGCAATTAAAATTTGCGACAGTAAAAAATTATTTTTTGAGAAATTTACTATAGAAAAGCCAATCCCTGGCGCAATTAAAATTTGCGACAGTAAAAAATTAGTATTTGCAAAATTTACTGTAAAAAGGCAATCCCTGGCACAATTAAAATTTGCGACAGTATAAAATTAAATTTTGAAAAATTTACTATAGAAAAGGCAATCCCTGGCGTAATTAAAATTTGCGACAGTAAAAAATAATTTTTTGAATAATTTACTATAGAAAAGGCAATCCCTGGCGTATTTCAAATTTGCGACAGTATAAAATTATTTTTTGAATAATTTACTATAGAAAAGGCAATCCCTGGCGCAATTAAAATTTGCGACAGTAAAAAATAATTTTTTGAAAAATTTACTATAGAAAGGCAATCCCTGGCGCAAATAAAATTTGCGACAGTAAAAAATTATTTTTTGCAAAATTTACTATAGAAAAGGTAATACCTGGCGTATTTAAAATTTGCGACAGTAAAAAATTATTTTTTGAAAAATTTACTATAGAAAAGGCAATCCCTGGCGTAATTAAAATTTGCGACAGTAAAAAATTAGTTTTTTGAAAAATTTATTATAGAAAAGGCAATCCCTGGCGTATTTAAAATTTGCGACAGTAAAAATTAATTTTTGAAAAATTTACTATAGAAAAGGCGCAATTAAAATTTGCGACAGTAAAAAATTATTTTTTGAAAAATTTACTATAGAAAAGGCAATCCCTGGCGCAATTAAAATTTGCGACAGTAAAAAATTAATTTTTGATAAATTTACTATAGAAAAGGCAATCCCAGGCGCAATTAAAATTTGCGACAGTAAAAAATTATTTTTTGAAAAATTTACTGTAGAAAAGGCAATCCCTGGCGCAATTAAAATTTGCGACAGCATAAAATTAAATTTTGAAAAATTTACTATAGGAAAGGCAATCCCTGGCGTAATTAAAATTTGCGACAGCAAAAAATTAGTTTTTGAAAAATTTACTGTAGAAAGGGCAATCCCTGGCGCATTTAAAATTTGCGCCAGTATAAAATTAAATTTTGACAAATTTACTATAGAAAAGGCAATCCCTGGCGCAATTAAAATTTGCGACAGTAAAAAATTATTTTTTGAGAAATTTACTATAGAAAAGCCAATCCCTGGCGCAATTAAAATTTGCGACAGTAAAAAATTAGTTTTTGCAAAATTTACTGTAAAAAGGCAATCCCTGGCACAATTAAAATTTGCAGACAGTATAAAATTAAATTTTGAAAAATTTACTATAGAAAAGGCAATCCCTGGCGTAATTAAAATTTGCGACAGTAAAAAATAATTTTTTGAATAATTTACTATAGAAAAGGCAATCCCTGGCGTATTTCAAATTTGCGACAGTATAAAATTATTTTTTGAATAATTTACTATAGAAAAGGCAATCCCTGGCGCAATTAAAATTTGCGACAGTATAAAATTAAATTTTGAAAAATTTACTATAGAAAAGGCAATCCCTGGCGTAATTAAAATTTGCGACAGTAAAAAATAATTTTTTGAATAATTTACTATAGAAAAGGCAATCCCTGGCGTATTTCAAATTTGCGACAGTATAAAATTATTTTTTGAATAATTTACTATAGAAAAGGCAATCCCTGGCGCAATTAAAATTTGCGACAGTAAAAAATTAATTTTTGAAAAATTTACTATAGAAAAGGTAATCCCTGGCGTAATTAAAATTTGCGACAGTAAAAAATTAGTTTTTGAAAAATTTACTGTAGAAAAGGCAATCCCTGGCGCAATTAAAATTTGCGACAGTATAAAATTAAATTTTGAAAAATTTACTATAGAAAAGGCAATCCCCTGGCGCAATTAAAATTTGCGACAGTAAAAAATTATTTTTTGAGAAATTTACTATAGAAAAGCCAATCCCTGGCGCAATTAAAATTTGCGACAGTAAAAAATTAGTATTTGCAAAATTTACTGTAAAAGGCAATCCCTGGCACAATTAAAATTTGTGACAGTATAAAATTAAATTTTGAAAAATTTACTATAGAAAAGGCAATCCCTGGCGTAATTAAAATTTGCGACCGTAAAAAATTATTTTTTGAATAATTTACTATAGAAACGGCAATCCCTGGCGTATTTAAAATTTGCGACAGTATAAAATTATTTTTTTGAATAATTTACTATAGAAAAGGCAATCCCTGGCGCAATTAAAATTTGCGACAGTAAAAAAATTATTTTTTGAAAAATTTACTATAGGAAAGGCAATCCCTGGCGGATTTAAATTTGCGACTGTAAAAAATTCATTTTTGAAAAATTGACTATAGAAAAGGCAATCCCTGGCGCAATTAAAACTTGCGACAGTAAAAAATTATTTTTTGCAAAATTTACTATAGAAAAGGCAATCCCTGGCTTATTTAAAATTTGCGACAGTAAAAAAATTATTTTTTGAAAAATTTACTATAGAAAAGGCAATCCCTGGCGTAATTAAAATTTGCGACAGTAAAAAATTAGTTTTCGAAAAATTTACTATAGAAAAGGCAATCCCTGGCGTAATTAAAATTTGTGACAGTAAAAAATTAATTTTTGAAAAATTTACTATAGAAAGGGCAATCCCTGGCGCAATTAAAATTTGCGACAGTAAAAAATTATTTTTTTTAATAATTTACTATAGAAAAGGCAATCCCTGGCGCATTTAAAATTTGCGCCAGTATAAAATTAAATTTTGAAAAATTTACTATAGAAAAGGCAATCCCTGGCGCAATTAAAATTTGCGACAGTAAAAAATTATTTTTTGAGAAATTTACTATAGAAAAGCCAATCCCTGGCGCAATTAAAATTTGCGACAGTAAAAAATTAGTATTTGCAAAATTTACTGTAAAAAGGCAATCCCTGGCACAATTAAAATTTGCGACAGTATAAAATTAAATTTTGAAAAATTTACTATAGAAAAGGCAATCCCTGGCGTAATTAAAATTTGCGACAGTAAAAAATAATTTTTTGAATAATTTACTATAGAAAAGGCAATCCCTGGCGTATTTCAAATTTGCGACAGTATAAAATTATTTTTTGAATAATTTACTATAGAAAAGGCAATCCCTGGCGCAATTAAAATTTGCGACAGTAAAAAATAATTTTTTGAAAAATTTACTATAGAAAAGGCAATCCCTGGCGCAAATAAAATTTGCGACAGTAAAAAATTATTTTTTGCAAAATTTACTATAGAAAAGGTAATACCTGGCGTATTTAAAATTTGCGACAGTAAAAAATTATTTTTTGAAAAATTTACTATAGAAAAGGCAATCCCTGGCGTAATTAAAATTTGCGACAGTAAAAAATTAGTTTTTGAAAAATTTATTATAGAAAAGGCAATCCCTGGCGTATTTAAAATTTGCGACAGTAAAAAATTAATTTTTGAAAAATTTACTATAGAAAAGGCGCAATTAAAATTTGCGACAGTAAAAAATTATTTTTTGAAAAATTTACTATAGAAAAGGCAATCCCTGGCGCAATTAAAATTTGCGACAGTAAAAAATTAATTTTTGATAAATTTACTATAGAAAAGGCAATCCCAGGCGCAATTAAAATTTGCGACAGTAAAAAATTATTTTTTGAAAAATTTACTGTAGAAAAGGCAATCCCTGGCGCAATTAAAATTTGCGACAGCATAAAATTAAATTTTGAAAAATTTACTATAGGAAAGGCAATCCCTGGCGTAATTAAAATTTGCGACAGCAAAAAATTAGTTTTTGAAAAATTTACTGTAGAAAGGGCAATCCCTGGCGCATTTAAAATTTGCGCCAGTATAAAATTAAATTTTGAAAAATTTACTATAGAAAAGGCAATCCCTGGCGCAATTAAAATTTGCGACAGTAAAAAATTATTTTTTGAGAAATTTACTATAGAAAAGCCAATCCCTGGCGCAATTAAAATTTGCGACAGTAAAAAATTAGTTTTTGCAAAATTTACTGTAAAAAGGCAATCCCTGGCACAATTAAAATTTGCGACAGTATAAAATTAAATTTTGAAAAATTTACTATAGAAAAGGCAATCCCTGGCGTAATTAAAATTTGCGACAGTAAAAAATAATTTTTTGAATAATTTACTATAGAAAAGGCAATCCCTGGCGTATTTCAAATTTGCGACAGTATAAAATTATTTTTTGAATAATTTACTATAGAAAAGGCAATCCCTGGCGCAATTAAAATTTGCGACAGTATAAAATTAAATTTTGAAAAATTTACTATAGAAAAGGCAATCCCTGGCGTAATTAAAATTTGCGACAGTAAAAAATAATTTTTTGAATAATTTACTATAGAAAAGGCAATCCCTGGCGTATTTCAAATTTGCGACAGTATAAAATTATTTTTTGAATAATTTACTATAGAAAAGGCAATCCCTGGCGCAATTAAAATTTGCGACAGTAAAAAATTAATTTTTGAAAAATTTACTATAGAAAAGGTAATCCCTGGCGTAATTAAAATTTGCGACAGTAAAAAATTAGTTTTTGAAAAATTTACTGTAGAAAAGGCAATCCCTGGCGCAATTAAAATTTGCGACAGTATAAAATTAAATTTTGAAAAATTTACTATAGAAAAGGCAATCCCTGGCGTAACTAAAATTTGCGACAGTAAAAAATTAGTTTTTGAAAAATTTACTGTAGAAAAGGCAATCCCTGGCGCAATTAAAATTTGCGACAGTATAAAATTAAATTTTGAAAAATTTACTATAGAAAAGGCAATCCCTGCCGTAATTAAAATTTGCAACAGTAAACAATTATTTTTTGAATAATTTACTATAGAAAAGGCAATCCCTGGCGTATTTAAAATTTGCGACACTATAAAATTATTTTTTGAATAATTTACTATAGAAAAGGCAATCCCTGGCGTATTTAAAATTTGCGACAGTAAAAAATTATTTTTTGAAAAATTTACTATAGAAAAGGCAATCACTGGCGGATTTAAAATTTGCGACGGTAAAAAATTAATTTTTGAAAAATTTACTATAGAAAAGGCAATCCCTGGCGCAATTAAAATTTGCGACAATAAAAAATTATTTTTTGCAAAATTTACTATAGAAAAGGTAATCCCTGGCGTATTTAAAATTTGCGACAGTAAAAAATTATTTTTTGAAAAATTTACTATAGAAAAGGCAATCCCTGGCGTAATTAAAACTTGCGACAGTAAAAACTTTACTATAGAAAAGGTAATCCCTGGCGTATTTAAAATTTGCGACAGTAAAAAAATTAGTTTTTGAAAAATTTACTATAGAAAAGGCAATCACTGGCGTATTTAAAATTTGCGACAATAAAAAATTATTTTTTGAAAAATTTACTGTAGAAAAGGCAATCCCTGGCGCAATTAAAATTTGCGACAGTAAAAAATTAATTTTTGAAAAATTTACTATAGAAAAGGCAATACCTGGCGTATTTAAAATTTGCGACAGTAAAAAATTATTTTTTGAAAAATTTACTATAGAAAAGGCAATCCCTGGCGTAACTAAAATATGCGAAAGTAAAAAATTATTTTTTGAAAAATTTACTGTAGAAAAGGCAATCCCTGGCGCAATTAAAATTTGCGACAGTATAAAATTAAATTTTGAAAAATTTACTATAGAAAAGGCAATCCCTGGCGTAATTAAAATTTTCGACAGTAGAAAATTAATTTTTGAAAAATTTACTATAGAAAAGGTAAACCCTGGCGTAATTAAAATTTGAGACAGTAAAAAATTAGTTTTTGAAAAATTTACTGTAGAAATGGCAATCCCTGGCGTATTTAAAATTTGCGACAGTAAAAAATTTATTTGTGAAAAATTTACTGTAGAAAATTCAATCCCTGCCTCAATTAAAATTTTCGACAGTAAAAAATTAATTTTTGAACAATTTACTATAGAAATGGTTATCCCTGGGGCAATGACAATTTGCGACAGTAAAAAATTATTTTTTTGCAAAATTTACTATAGAAAAGGCAATCCATGGCGCAATTAAAATTTGCTACAGTAAAAAATTATTTTTTGAAAAATTTACTGTAGAAAAGGCAATCCCTGGCGCAATTAAAATTTGCGACAGTAAAAAATTAATTTTTGAAAAATTTACTATAGAAAAGGCAATCCCTGGCGTATTTAAAATTTGCGACATTAAAAAATTATTTTTTGAAAAATTTACTATAGAAAAGGCTATCCCTGGCGTTGTTAAAATATGCGACAGTAAAAACTTATTTTTTGAAAAATTTACTGTAGAAAAGGCAATCCCTGGCGCAATTAAAATTTGCGATAGTAAAAAATTATTTTTTGAATAATTTACTATAGAAAAGGCAATCCCTGGCGCAGTTAAAATTTGCGACAGAAAAAAATTGTTTTTTGAAAAATTTACTATAGAAAAGACAATACCTGGCGCAATTAAAATTTGCGACAGTAAAAAATTAGTTTTTGCAAAATTTACTGTAAAAAGGCAATCCCTGGCACAATTAAAATTTGCGACAGTATAAAATTAAATTTTGAAAAATTTACTATAGAAAAGGCAATCCCTGGCGTAAGTAAAATTTGCGACAGTAAAAAATTAATTTTTGAAAAATTTACTATAGAAAAGGTAATCCCTGGCGTAATTAAAATTTGCGACAGTAAAAAATTAGTTTTTGAAAAATTTACTGTAGAAAAGGCAATCCCTGGCGCAATTAAAATTTGGGACAGTATAAAATTAAATTTTGAAAAATTTACTATAGAAAAGGCAATCCCTGGCGTAACTAAAATTTGCGACAGTAAAAAATTAGTTTTTGAAAAATTTACTGTAGAAAAGGCAATCCCTGGCGCAATTAAAATTTGCGACAGTATAAAATTAAAATTTGAAAAATTTACTATAGAAAAGGCAATCCCTGCCGTAATTAAAATTTGCAACAGTAAACAATTATTTTTTGAATAATTTACTATAGAAAAGGCAATCCCTGGCGTATTTAAAATTTGCGACACTATAAAATTATTTTTTGAATAATTTACTATAGAAAAGGCAATCCCTGGCGTATTTAAAATTTGCGACAGTAAAAAATTATTTTTTGAAAAATTTACTATAGAAAAGGCAATCACTGGCGGATTTAAAATTTGCGACGGTAAAAAATTAATTTTTGAAAAATTTACTATAGAAAAGGCAATCCCTGGCGCAATTAAAATTTGCGACAGTAAAAAATTATTTTTTGCAAAATTTACTATAGAAAAGGTAATCCCTGGCGTATTTAAAATTTGCGACAGTAAAAAATTATTTTTTGAAAAATTTACTATAGAAAAGGCAATCCCTGGCGTAATTAAAACTTGCGACAGTAAAAACTTTACTATAGAAAAGGTAATCCCTGGCGTATTTAAAATTTGCGACAGTAAAAAAATTAGTTTTTGAAAAATTTACTATAGAAAAGGCAATCACTGGCGTATTTAAAATTTGCGACAGTAAAAAATTATTTTTTGAAAAATTTACTGTAGAAAAGGCAATCCCTGGCGCAATTAAAATTTGCGACAGTAAAAAATTAATTTTTGAAAAATTTACTATAGAAAAGGCAATACCTGGCGTATTTAAAATTTGCGACAGTAAAAAATTATTTTTTGAAAAATTTACTATAGAAAAGGCAATCCCTGGCGTAACTAAAATATGCGACAGTAAAAAATTATTTTTTGAAAAATTTACTGTAGAAAAGGCAATCCCTGGCGCAATTAAAATTTGCGACAGTATAAAATTAAATTTTGAAAAATTTACTATAGAAAAGGCAATCCCTGGCGTAATTAAAATTTTCGACAGTAAAAAATTAATTTTTGAAAAATTTACTATAGAAAAGGTAAACCCTGGCGTAATTAAAATTTGAGACAGTAAAAAATTAGTTTTTGAAAAATTTACTGTAGAAATGGCAATCCCTGGCGTATTTAAAATTTGCGACAGTAAAAAATTAATTTGTGAAAAATTTACTGTAGAAAATTCAATCCCTGCCTCAATTAAAATTTGCGACAGTAAAAAATTAATTTTTGAACAATTTACTATAGAAATGGTTATCCCTGGGGCAATGACAATTTGCGACAGTAAAAAATTATTTTTTGCAAAATTTACTATAGAAAAGGTAATCCCTGGCGTATTTAAAATTTGCGACAGTAAAAAATTATTTTTTGAAAAATTTACTATAGAAAAGGCAATCCCTGGCGTAATTAAAACTTGCGACAGTAAAAACTTTACTATAGAAAAGGTAATCCCTGGCGTATTTAAAATTTGCGACAGTAAAAAAATTAGTTTTTGAAAAATTTACTATAGAAAAGGCAATCACTGGCGTATTTAAAATTTGCGACAGTAAAAAATTATTTTTTGAAAAATTTACTGTAGAAAAGGCAATCCCTGGCGCAATTAAAATTTGCGACAGTAAAAAATTAATTTTTGAAAAATTTACTATAGAAAAGGCAATACCTGGCGTATTTAAAATTTGCGACAGTAAAAAATTATTTTTTGAAAAATTTACTATAGAAAAGGCAATCCCTGGCGTAACTAAAATATGCGACAGTAAAAAATTATTTTTTGAAAAATTTACTGTAGAAAAGGCAATCCCTGGCGCAATTAAAATTTGCGACAGTATAAAATTAAATTTTGAAAAATTTACTATAGAAAAGGCTATCCCTGGCGTTATTAAAATATGCGACAGTAAAAACTTATTTTTTGAAAAATTTACTGTAGAAAAGGCAATCCCTGGCGCAATTAAAATTTGCGATAGTAAAAAATTATTTTTTGAATAATTTACTATAGAAAAGGCAATCCCTGGCGCAGTTAAAATTTGCGACAGAAAAAAATTATTTTTTGAAAAATTTACTATAGAAAAGACAATACCTGGCGCAATTAAAATTTGCGACAGTAAAAAATGTACCATAGAAAAGGTAATCCCTGTCGTATTTAAAATTTGCGACAGTAAAAAATTAGTTTTTGAAAAATTTACTATAGAAAAGGCAATCCCTGGCGGATTTAAAATTTGCGACACTAAAAAATTATTTTTTGAAAAATTTACTTTAGAAAAGGCAATCCCTGGCGTATTTAAAATTTGCGACAGTATAAAATTAAATTTTGAAAAATTTACTATAGAAAAGGCAATCCCTGGCGTAATTAAAATTTTCGACAGTAAAAAATTAATTTTTGAAAAATTTACTATAGAAAAGGTAATCCCTGGAGTAATTAAAATTTGCGACAGTAAAAAAATAGTTTTTGAAAAATTTACTGTAGAAAAGGCAATCCCTGGCGCAATTAAAATTTGCGACAGTATAAAATTAAATTTTGAAAAATTTACTATAGAAAAGGCAATCCCTGGCGTAATTAAAATTTGCGACAGTAAAAAATTATTTTTTGAATAATTTACTATAGAAACGGCAATCCCTGGCGTATTTAAAATTTGCGACAGTATAAAATTATTTTTTGAATAATTTACTATAGAAAAGGCAATCCCTGGCGCAATTAAAATTTGCGACAGTAAAAAATTATTTTTTGAAAAATTTACTATAGGAAAGGCAATCCCTGGCGGATTTAAAATTTGCGACTGTAAAAAATTCATTTTTGAAAAATTGACTATAGAAAAGGCAATCCCTGGCGCAATTAAAACTTGCGACAGTAAAAAATTATTTTTTGCAAAATTTACTATAGAAAAGGCAATCCCTGGCTTATTTAAAATTTGCGACAGTAAAAAATTATTTTTTGAAAAATTTACTATAGAAAAGGCAATCCCTGGCGTAATTAAAATTTGCGACAGTAAAAAATTAGTTTTCGAAAAATTTACTATAGAAAAGGCAATCCCTGGCGTAATTAAAATTTGCGACAGTAAAAAATTAATTTTTGAAAAATTTACTATAGAAAGGGCAATCCCTGGCGCAATTAAAATTTGCGAGAGTAAAAAATTATTTTTTTAATAATTTACTATAGAAAAGGCAATCCCTGGCGCATTTAAAATTTGCGCCAGTATAAAATTAAATTTTGAAAAATTTACTATAGAAAAGGCAATCCCTGGCGCAATTAAAATTTGCGACAGTAAAAAATTATTTTTTGAGAAATTTACTATAGAAAAGCCAATCCCTGGCGCAATTAAAATTTGCGACAGTAAAAAATTAGTTTTTGCAAAATTTACTGTAAAAAGGCAATCCCTGGCACAATTAAAATTTGCGACAGCATAAAATTAAATTTTGAAAAATTTACTATAGAAAAGGCAATCCCTGGCGTAATTAAAATTTGCGACAGTAAAAAATAATTTTTTGAATAATTTACTATAGAAAAGGCAATCCCTGGCGTATTTCAAATTTGCGACAGTATAAAATTATTTTTTGAATAATTTACTATAGAAAAGGCAATCCCTGGCGCAATTAAAATTTGCGACAGTAAAAAATTATTTTTTGAAAAATTTACTATAGAAAAGGCAATCCCTGGCGCAAATAAAATTTGCGACAGTAAAAAATTATTTTTTGCAAAATTTACTATAGAAAAGGTAATACCTGGCGTATTTTAAATTTGCGACAGTAAAAAATTATTTTTTGAAAAATTTACTATAGAAAAGACAATCCCTGGCGTAATTAAAATTTGCGACAGTAAAAAATTAGTTTTTGAAAAATTTATTATAGAAAAGGCAATCCCTGGCGTATTTAAAATTTGCGACAGTAAAAAATTAATTTTTGAAAAATTTAGTATAGAAAAGGCGCAATTAAAATTTGCGACAGTAAAAAATTATTTTTTGAAAAATTTACTATAGAAAAGGCAATCCCTGGCGCAATTAAAATTTGCGACAGTAAAAAATTAATTTTTGAAAAATTTACTATAGAAAAGGCAATCCCAGGCGCAATTAAAATTTGCGACAGTGAAAAATTATTTTTTGAAAAATTTACTGTAGAAAAGGCAATCCCTGGCGCAATTAAAATTTGCGACAGCATAAAATTAAATTTTGAAAAATTTACTATAGGAAAGGCAATCCCTGGCGTAATTAAAATTTGCGACAGCAAAAAATTAGTTTTTGAAAAATTTAGTGTAGAAAGGGCAATCCCTGGCGCATTTAAAATTTGCGCCAGTATAAACTTACTATAGAAAAGGCAATCCCTGGCGCAATTAAAATTTGCGACAGTAAAAAATTATTTTTTGAGAAATTTACTATAGAAAAGCCAATCCCTGGCGCAATTAAAATTTGCGACAGTAAAAAATTAGTTTTTGCAAAATTTACTGTAAAAAGGCAATCCCTGGCACAATTAAAATTTGCGACAGTATAAAATTAAATTTTGAAAAATTTACTATAGAAAAGGCAATCCCTGGCGTAATTAAAATTTGCGACAGTAAAAAATAATTTTTTGAATAATTTACTATAGAAAAGGCAATCCCTGGCGTATTTCAAATTTGCGACAGTATAAAATTATTTTTTGAATAATTTACTATAGAAAAGGCAATCCCTGGCGCAATTAAAATTTGCGACAGTAAAAAATTATTTTTTGAAAAATTTACTATAGAAAAGGCAATCCCTGGCGCAAATAAAATTTGCGACAGTAAAAAATTATTTTTTGCAAAATTTACTATAGAAAAGGTAATACCTGGCGTATTTAAAATTTGCGACAGTAAAAAATTATTTTTTGAAAAATTTACTATAGAAAAGGCAATCCCTGGCGTAATTAAAATTTGCGACAGTAAAAAATTAGTTTTTGAAAAATTTATTATAGAAAAGGCAATCCCTGGCGTATTTAAAATTTGCGACAGTAAAAAATTAATTTTTGAAAAATTTACTATAGAAAAGGCGCAATTAAAATTTGCGACAGTAAAAAATTATTTTTTGAAAAATTTACTATAGAAAAGGCAATCCCTGGCGCAATTAAAATTTGCGACAGTAAAAAATTAATTTTTGAAAAATTTACTATAGAAAAGGCAATCCCAGGCGCAATTAAAATTTGCGACAGCATAAAATTAAATTTTGAAAAATTTACTATAGGAAAGGCAATCCCTGGCGTAATTAAAATTTGCGACAGCAAAAAATTAGTTTTTGAAAAATTTACTGTAGAAAGGGCAATCCCTGGCGCAATTAAAATTTGCGACAGTATAAAATTAAATTTTGAAAAATTTACTATATAAAAGGCAATCCCTGGCGTAATTAAAATTTGCGACAGTAAAAAATAATTTTTTGAATAATTTACTATAGAAAAGGCAATCCCTGGCGTATTTCAAATTGCGACAGTATAAAATTATTTTTTGAATAGTTTACTATAGAAAAGGCAATCCCTGGCGCAATTAAAATTTGCGACAGTAAAAAATTATTTTTTGAAAAATTTACTATAGAAAAGGCAATCCCTGGCGCAAATAAAATTTGCGACAGTAAAAAATTATTTTTTGCAAAATTTACTATAGAAAAGGTAATACCTGGCGTATTTAAAATTTGCGACAGTAAAAAATTATTTTTTGAAAAATTTACTATAGAAAAGGCAATCCCTGGCGTAATTAAAATTTGCGACAGTAAAAAATTAGTTTTTGAAAAATTTATTATAGAAAAGGCAATCCCTGGCGTATTTAAAATTTGCGACAGTAAAAAATTAATTTTTGAAAAATTTACTATAGAAAAGGCGCAATTAAAATTTGCGACAGTAAAAAATTATTTTTTGAAAAATTTTCTATAGAAAAGGCAATCCCTGGCGCAATTAAAATTTGCGACAGTAAAAAATTAATTTTTGAAAAATTTACTATAGAAAAGGCAATCCCAGGCGCAATTAAAATTTGCGACAGTAAAAAACTATTTTTTGAAAAATTTACTATAGAAAAGGCAATCCCTGGCGTATTTAAAATTTGCGACAGTAAAAAATTAATTTTTGAAAAATTTACTATAGAAAAGGCAATCCCTGGCGTATTTAAAATTTGCGACAGTAAAAAATTATTTTTTGAATAATTTACTATAGAAAAGGCAATCCCTGGCGTATTTAAAATTTGCGACAGTATAAAATTAAATTTTGAAAAATTTACTATAGAAAAGGCAATCCCTTGCGCAATTAAAATTTGCGACAGTAAAACATTATTTTTTTGCAAAATTTACTATAGAAAAGGCAATCCCTGGCGTATTTAAAATTTGCGACAGTAAAAATTTTTTTTTTTTTAAATTTACTATAGAAAAGGCAATCCCTGGCGTAATTATATTTTGCGACAGTAAAAAATTAGTTTTTGAAAAATTTAATGTAGAAAAGGCAATCCCTGGCGCAATTAAAATTTGCGACAGTAAAAAATTATTTTTTGAAAAATTTACTATAGAAAAGGCAATCCCTGGCGTAATTAAAATTTGCGACAGTAAAAAATTAGTTTTCGAAAAATTTACTATAGAAAAGGCAATCCCTGGCGTAATTAAAATTTGCGACAGTAAAAAATTAATTTTTGAAAAATTTACTATAGAAAAGGCAATCCCTGGCGCAATTAAAATTTGCGACAGTAAAAAATTATTTTTTTAATAATTTACTATAGAAAAGGCAATCCCTGGCGTATTTAAAATTTGCGACAGTATAAAATTAAATTTTGAAAAATTTACTATAGAAAAGGCAATCCCTGGCGCAATTAAAATTTGCGACAGTAAAAAATTATTTTTTGAAAAATTTACTATAGAAAAGGAAATCCCTGGCGCAATTAAAATTTGCGACAGTAAAAAATTAATTTTTGAAAAATTTACTGTAAAAAGGCAATCCCTGGCGCAATTAAAATTTGCGACAGTATAAAATTAAATTTTGAAAAATTTACTATAGAAAAGGCAATCCCACGCGCAATTAAAATTTGCGGCAGTAAAAAATTATTTTTTGAAAAATTTACTATAGAAAAGGCAATCCCTGGCGTATTTAAAATTTGCGACAGTAAAAAATTAATTTTTGAAAACTTTACTATAGAAAAGGCAATCCCTGGCGTATTTAAAATTTGCGACAGTAAAAAAATATTTTTTGAATAATTTACTATAGTAAAGGCAATCCCTGGCGTATTTAAAATTTGCGACAATATAAAATTAAATTTTGAAAAATTTACTATAGAAAAGGCAATCCCTTGCGCAATTAAAATTTGCGACAGTAAAACATTATTTTTTGCAAAATTTACCATATAAAAGGCAATCCCTGGCGTATTTAAAATTTGCGACAGTAAAAAATTATTTTTTGCAAAATTTACTATAGAAAAGGCAATCAATCCCTGGAGTAATTAAAATTTTCGACAGTAAAAAATTAATTTTTGAAAAATTTACTATAGAAAAGGTAATCCCTGGAGTAATTAAAATTTGCGACAGTAAAAAATTAGTTTTTGAAAAATTTACTGTAGAAAAGGCAATCCCTGGCGCAATTAAAATTTGCGACAGCATAAAATTAAATTTTGAAAAATTTACTATAGGAAAGGCAATCCCTGGCGTAATTAAAATTTGCGACAGCAAAAAATTAGTTTTTGAAAAATTTACTGTAGAAAGGGCAATCCCTGGCGCAATTAAAATATTGCGACAGTATAAAATTAAATTTTGAAAAATTTACTATAGAAAAGGCAATCCCTGGCGTAATTAAAATTTGCGACAGTAAAAAATTATTTTTTGAATAATTTACTATAGAAACGGCAATCCCTGGCGTATTTAAAATTTGCGACAGTATAAAATTATTTTTTGAATAATTTACTATAGAAAGGGCAATCCCTGGCGCAATTAAAATTTGCGACAGTAAAAAATTATTTTTTGAAAAATTTACTATAGGAAAGGCAATCCCTGGCGGATTTAAAATTTGCGACTGTAAAAAATTCATTTTTGAAAAATTGACTATAGAAAAGGCAATCCCTGGCGCAATTAAAACTTGCGACAGTAAAAAATTATTTTTTGCAAAATTTACTATAGAAAAGGCAATCCCTGGCTTATTTAAAATTTGCGACAGTAAAAAATTATTTTTTGAAAAATTTACTATAGAAAAGGCAATCCCTGGCGTAATTAAAATTTGCGACAGTAAAAAATTAGTTTTCGAAAAATTTACTATAGAAAAGGCAATCCTTGGCGTAATTAAAATTTGCGACAGTAAAAAATTAATTTTTGAAAAATTTACTATAGAAAGGGCAATCCCTGGCGCAATTAAAATTTGCGACAGTAAAAAATTATTTTTTTAATAATTTACTATAGAAAAGGCAATCCCTGGCGCATTTAAAATTTGCGCCAGTATAAAATTAAATTTTGAAAAATTTACTATAGAAAAGGCAATCCCTGGCGCAATTAAAATTTGCGACAGTAAAAAATTATTTTTTGAGATATTTACTATAGAAAAGCCAATCCCTGGCGCAATTAAAATTTGCGACAGTAAAAAATTAGTTTTTGCAAAATTTACTGTAAAAAGGCAATCCCTGGCACAATTAAAATTTGCGACAGTATAAAATTAAATTTTGAAAAATTTACTATAGAAAAGGCAATCCCTGGCGTAATTAAAATTTGCGACAGTAAAAAATAATTTTTTGAATAATTTACTATAGAAAAGGCAATCCCTGGCGTATTTCAAATTTGCGACAGTATAAAATTATTTTTTGAATAATTTACTATAGAAAAGGCAATCCCTGGCGCAATTAAAATTTGCGACAGTTAAAAATTATTTTTTGAAAAATTTACTATAGAAAAGGCAATCCCTGGCGCAAATAAAATTTGCGACAGTAAAAAATTATTTTTTGCAAAATTTACTATAGAAAAGGTAATACCTGGCGTATTTAAAATTTGCGACAGTAAAAAATTATTTTTTGAAAAATTTACTATAGAAAAGGCAATCCCTGGCGTAATTAAAATTTGCGACAGTAAAAAATTAGTTTTTGAAAAATTTATTATAGAAAAGGCAATCCCTGGCGTATTTAAAATTTGCGACAGTAAAAAATTAATTTTTGAAAAATTTACTATAGAAAAGGCGCAATTAAAATTTGCGACAGTAAAAAATTATTTTTTGAAAAATTTACTATAGAAAAGGCAATCCCTGGCGCAATTAAAATTTGCGACAGTAAAAAATTAATTTTTGAAAAATTTACTATAGAAAAGGCAATCCCAGGCGCAATTAAAATTTGCGACAGTAAAAAATTATTTTTTGAAAAATTTACTATAGAAAAGGCAATCCCTGGCGTATTTAAAATTTGCGACAGTAAAAAATTAATTTTTGAAAAATTTACTATAGAAAAGGCAATCCCTGGCGTATTTAAAATTTGCGACAGTAAAAAATTATTTTTTGAATAATTTACTATAGAAAACGCAATCCCTGGCGTATTTAAAATTTGCGACAGTATAAAATTAAATTTTGAAAAATTTACTATAGAAAAGGCAATCCTTTGCGCAATTAAAATTTGCGACAGTAAAACATTATTTTTTTGCAAAATTTACTATAGAAAAGGCAATCCCTGGCGTATTTAAAATTTGCGACAGTAAAAAATTTTTTTTTAAAAATTTACTATAGAAAAGGCAATCCCTGGCGTAATTATATTTTGCGACAGTAAAAAATTAGTTTTTGAAAAATTTAATGTAGAAAAGGCAATCCCTGGCGCAATTAAAATTTGCGACAGTAAAAAATTATTTTTTGAAAAATTTACTATAGAAAAGGCAATCCCTGGCGTAATTAAAATTTGCGACAGTAAAAAATTAGTTTTCGAAAAATTTACTATAGAAAAGGCAATCCCTGGCGTAATTAAAATTTGCGACAGTAAAAAATTAATTTTTGAAAAATTTACTATAGAAAAGGCAATCCCTGGCGCAATTAAAATTTGCGACAGTAAAAAATTATTTTTTGAAAAATTTACTATAGAAAAGGCAATCCCTGGCGCAATTAAAATTTGCGACAGTAAAAAATTAGTTTTTGGAAAATTTACTGTAAAAAGGCAATCCCTGGCGCAATTAAAATTTGCGACAGTATAAAATTAAATTTTGAAAAATTTACTATAGAAAAGGCAATTCCACGCGCAATTAAAATTTGCGGCAGTAAAAAATTATTTTTTGAAAAATTTACTATAGAAAAGGCAATCCCTGGCGTATTTTAAAATTTGCGACAGTAAAAAATTAATTTTTGAAAAATTTACTATAGAAAAGGCAATCCCTGGCGTATTTAAAATTTGCGACAGTAAAAAAATATTTTTTGAATAATTTACTATAGTAAAGGCAATCCCTGGCGTATTTAAAATTTGCGACAATATAAAATTAAATTTTGAAAAATTTACTATAGAAAAGGCAATCCCTTGCGCAATTAAAATTTGCGACAGTGAAACATTATTTTTTGCAAAATTTACCATATAAAAGGCAATCCCTGGCGTATTTAAAATTTGCGACAGTAAAAAATTATTTTTTGAAAAATTTACTATAGAAAAGGCAATCCCTGGCGTAATTAAAATTTGCGACAGTAAAAAATTAGTTTTTGAAAAATGTAATGTAGAAAAGGCAATCCATGTCGCAATTAAAATTTGCGACAGTAAAAAATTATTTTTTGCAAAATTTACTAGAGAAAAGGCAATCCCTGGCGTATTTAAAATTTGCGACAGTAAAAAATTAATTTGTGAAAAATTTACTATAGAAAAGGCAATCCCTGGCGCAATTAAAATTTGCGACAATAAAAAATTATTTTTTGCAAAATTTACCATAGAAAAGGCAATCCCTGGCGTATTTAAAATTTGCGACAGTAAAAAATTATTTTTTGAAAAATTTACTATAGAAAAGGCAATCTCTGGCGTAATTAAAATTTGCGACAGTAAAAAATTAGTTTTTGAAAAATTTAATGTAGAAAAGGCATTCCCTGGCGCAATTAAAATTTGCGACAGTAAAACATTATTTTTTGCAAAATTTACTAGAGAAAAGGCAATCCCTGGCGTATTTAAAATTTGCGACAATATAAAATTAAATTTTGAAAAATTTACTATAGAAAATGCAATCCCTGGCGTATTAAAAATTTGCGACAGTAAAAAATTAATTTTTGAAAAATTAACTATAGAAAAGGCGCAATTAAAATTTGCGACAGTAAAAAATTATTTTTTGAAAAATTTACTATAGAAAAGGCAATCCGTGGCGTATTTAAAATTTGCGACAGTAAAAAATTAATTTTTGAAAAATTTACTATAAAAAAGGCAATCCCTGGCGTATTTAAAATTTGCGACAGTAAAAAATTATTTTTTGAATAATTTACTATAGAAAAGGCAATCCCTGGCGTATTTAAAATTTGCGACAATATAAAATTAAATTTTGAAAAATTTACTATAGAAAAGGCAATCCCTTGCGCAATTAAAATTTGCGACAGTAAAACATTATTTTTTGCAAAATTTACCATAGAAAAGGCAATCCCTGGCGTATTTAAAATTTGCGACAGTAAAAAATTATTTTTTGAAAAATTTACTATAGAAAAGGCAATCCCTGGCGTAATTAAAATTTGCGCCAGTAAAAAATTAGTTTTTGAAAAATTTAATGTAGAAAAGGCAATCCCTGGCGCAATTAAAATTTGCGACAATAAAAAATTATTTTTTGCAAAATTTACTAGAGAAAAGGCAATCCCTGGCGTATTTAAAATTTGCGACAGTAAAAAATTAATTTGTGAAAAATTTACTATAGAAAAGGAAATCCCTGGCGTATTTAAAATTTGCGCCAGTAAAAAATTAATTTTTGAAAAATTTACTATAGAAAAGGCAATCCCTGGCGTAATTAAAATTTGCGACAGTAAAAAATTATTTTTTGAAAAATTTATTGTAGAAAAGGCAATCCCTGGCGCAATTAAAATTTGCGACAGTAGAAAATTATTTTTTGAAAAATTTACTATAGAAAAGGCAATCCCTGGCGTAATTAAAATTTTCGACAGTAAAAAATTAATTTTTGAAAAATTTACTATAGAAAAGGTAATCCCTGGCGCAATTAAAATTTGCGACAGTAAAAAATTATTTTTTGCAAAATTTACTATAGAAAAGGCAATCACTGGCGCAATTAAAATTTGCGACAGTACAAAATTATTTTTTGAAAAATTTACTATAGAAAAGGCAATCCATGGCGCAATTAAAATTTGCGACAGAAGAAAATTATTTTTTGAAAAATTTACTGTAGAAAAGGCAATCCCTGGCGCAATTATAATTTGCGACAATAAAAAATTAATTTTTGAAAAATTTATTGTAGAAAAGGCAATCCCTGGCTTATTTAAAATTTGCGACAGTAAAAAATTATTTTTTGAAAAATTTACTATAGAAAAGGCAATCCCTGGCGTAATTAAAATTTGCGACAGTAAAAAATTAGTTTTCGAAAAATTTACTATAGAAAAGGCAATCCTTGGCGTAATTAAAATTTGCGACAGTAAAAAATTAATTTTTGAAAAATTTACTATAGAAAGGGCAATCCCTGGCGCAATTAAAATTTGCGACAGTAAAAAATTATTTTTTTAATAATTTACTATAGAAAAGGCAATCCCTGGCGCATTTAAAATTTGCGCCAGTATAAAATTAAATTTTGAAAAATTTACTATAGAAAAGGCAATCCCTGGCGCAATTAAAATTTGCGACAGTAAAAAATTATTTTTTGAGATATTTACTATAGAAAAGCCAATCCCTGGCGCAATTAAAATTTGCGACAGTAAAAAATTAGTTTTTGCAAAATTTACTGTAAAAAGGCAATCCCTGGCACAATTAAAATTTGCGACAGTATAAAATTAAATTTTGAAAAATTTACTATAGAAAAGGCAATCCCTGGCGTAATTAAAATTTGCGACAGTAAAAAATAATTTTTTGAATAATTTACTATAGAAAAGGCAATCCCTGGCGTATTTCAAATTTGCGACAGTATAAAATTATTTTTTGAATAATTTACTATAGAAAAGGCAATCCCTGGCGCAATTAAAATTTGCGACAGTTAAAAATTATTTTTGAAAAATTTACTATAGAAAAGGCAATCCCTGGCGCAAATAAAATTTGCGACAGTAAAAAATTATTTTTTGCAAAATTTCCTATAGAAAAGGTAATACCTGGCGTATTTAAAATTTGCGACAGTAAAAAATTATTTTTTGAAAAATTTACTATAGAAAAGGCAATCCCTGGCGTAATTAAAATTTGCGACAGTAAAAAATTAGTTTTTGAAAAATTTATTATAGAAAAGGCAATCCCTGGCGTATTTAAAATTTGCGACAGTAAAAAATTAATTTTTGAAAAATTTACTATAGAAAAGGCGCAATTAAAATTTGCGACAGTAAAAAATTATTTTTTGAAAAATTTACTATAGAAAAGGCAATCCCTGGCGCAATTAAAATTTGCGACAGTAAAAAATTAATTTTTGAAAAATTTACTATAGAAAAGGCAATCCCAGGCGCAATTAAAATTTGCGACAGTAAAAAATTATTTTTTGAAAAATTTACTATAGAAAAGGCAATCCCTGGCGTATTTAAAATTTGCGACAGTAAAAAATTAATTTTTGAAAAATTTACTATAGAAAAGGCAATCCCTGGCGTATTTAAAATTTGCGACAGTAAAAAATTATTTTTTGAATAATTTACTATAGAAAACGCAATCCCTGGCGTATTTAAAATTTGCGACAGTATAAAATTAAATTTTGAAAAATTTACTATAGAAAAGGCAATCCTTTGCGCAATTAAAATTTGCGACAGTAAAACATTATTTTTTTGCAAAATTTACTATAGAAAAGGCAATCCCTGGCGTATTTAAAATTTGCGACAGTAAAAAATTTTTTTTTAAAAATTTACTATAGAAAAGGCAATCCCTGGCGTAATTATATTTTGCGACAGTAAAAAATTAGTTTTTGAAAAATTTAATGTAGAAAAGGCAATCCCTGGCGCAATTAAAATTTGCGACAGTAAAAAATTATTTTTTGAAAAATTTACTATAGAAAAGGCAATCCCTGGCGTAATTAAAATTTGCGACAGTAAAAAATTAGTTTTCGAAAAATTTACTATAGAAAAGGCAATCCCTGGCGTAATTAAAATTTGCGACAGTAAAAAATTAATTTTTGAAAAATTTACTATAGAAAAGGCAATCCCTGGCGCAATTAAAATTTGCGACAGTAAAAAATTATTTTTTGAAAAATTTACTATAGAAAAGGCAATCCCTGGCGCAATTAAAATTTGCGACAGTAAAAAATTAGTTTTTGGAAAATTTACTGTAAAAAGGCAATCCCTGGCGCAATTAAAATTTGCGACAGTATAAAATTAAATTTTGAAAAATTTACTATAGAAAAGGCAATCCCACGCGCAATTAAAATTTGCGGCAGTAAAAAATTATTTTTTGAAAAATTTACTATAGAAAAGGCAATCCCTGGCGTATTTTAAAATTTGCGACAGTAAAAAATTAATTTTTGAAAAATTTACTATAGAAAAGGCAATCCCTGGCGTATTTAAAATTTGCGACAGTAAAAAAATATTTTTTGAATAATTTACTATAGTAAAGGCAATCCCTGGCGTATTTAAAATTTGCGACAATATAAAATTAAATTTTGAAAAATTTACTATAGAAAAGGCAATCCCTTGCGCAATTAAAATTTGCGACAGTGAAACATTATTTTTTGCAAAATTTACCATATAAAAGGCAATCCCTGGCGTATTTAAAATTTGCGACAGTAAAAAATTATTTTTTGAAAAATTTACTATAGAAAAGGCAATCCCTGGCGTAATTAAAATTTGCGACAGTAAAAAATTAGTTTTTGAAAAATGTAATGTAGAAAAGGCAATCCATGTCGCAATTAAAATTTGCGACAGTAAAAAATTATTTTTTGCAAAATTTACTAGAGAAAAGGCAATCCCTGGCGTATTTAAAATTTGCGACAGTAAAAAATTAATTTGTGAAAAATTTACTATAGAAAAGGCAATCCCTGGCGCAATTAAAATTTGCGACAATAAAAAATTATTTTTTGCAAAATTTACCATAGAAAAGGCAATCCCTGGCGTATTTAAAATTTGCGACAGTAAAAAATTATTTTTTGAAAAATTTACTATAGAAAAGGCAATCTCTGGCGTAATTAAAATTTGCGACAGTAAAAAATTAGTTTTTGAAAAATTTAATGTAGAAAAGGCATTCCCTGGCGCAATTAAAATTTGCGACAGTAAAACATTATTTTTTGCAAAATTTACTAGAGAAAAGGCAATCCCTGGCGTATTTAAAATTTGCGACAATATAAAATTAAATTTTGAAAAATTTACTATAGAAAATGCAATCCCTGGCGTATTAAAAATTTGCGACAGTAAAAAATTAATTTTTGAAAAATTAACTATAGAAAAGGCGCAATTAAAATTTGCGACAGTAAAAAATTATTTTTTGAAAAATTTACTATAGAAAAGGCAATCCGTGGCGTATTTAAAATTTGCGACAGTAAAAAATTAATTTTTGAAAAATTTACTATAAAAAAGGCAATCCCTGGCGTATTTAAAATTTGCGACAGTAAAAAATTATTTTTTGAATAATTTACTATAGAAAAGGCAATCCCTGGCGTATTTAAAATTTGCGACAATATAAAATTAAATTTTGAAAAATTTACTATAGAAAAGGCAATCCCTTGCGCAATTAAAATTTGCGACAGTAAAACATTATTTTTTGCAAAATTTACCATAGAAAAGGCAATCCCTGGCGTATTTAAAATTTGCGACAGTAAAAAATTATTTTTTGAAAAATTTACTATAGAAAAGGCAATCCCTGGCGTAATTAAAATTTGCGCCAGTAAAAAATTAGTTTTTGAAAAATTTAATGTAGAAAAGGCAATCCCTGGCGCAATTAAAATTTGCGACAATAAAAAATTATTTTTTGCAAAATTTACTAGAGAAAAGGCAATCCCTGGCGTATTTAAAATTTGCGACAGTAAAAAATTAATTTGTGAAAAATTTACTATAGAAAAGGAAATCCCTGGCGTATTTAAAATTTGCGCCAGTAAAAAATTAATTTTTGAAAAATTTACTATAGAAAAGGCAATCCCTGGCGTAATTAAAATTTGCGACAGTAAAAAATTATTTTTTGAAAAATTTATTGTAGAAAAGGCAATCCCTGGCGCAATTAAAATTTGCGACAGTAGAAAATTATTTTTTGAAAAATTTACTATAGAAAAGGCAATCCCTGGCGTAATTAAAATTTTCGACAGTAAAAAATTAATTTTTGAAAAATTTACTATAGAAAAGGTAATCCCTGGCGCAATTAAAATTTGCGACAGTAAAAAATTATTTTTTGCAAAATTTACTATAGAAAAGGCAATCACTGGCGCAATTAAAATTTGCGACAGTACAAAATTATTTTTTGAAAAATTTACTATAGAAAAGGCAATCCATGGCGCAATTAAAATTTGCGACAGAAGAAAATTATTTTTGAAAAATTTACTGTAGAAAAGGCAATCCCTGGCGCAATTATAATTTGCGACAATAAAAAATTAATTTTGAAAAATTTACTATAGAAAAGGCAATCCCTGGCGTATTTAAAATTTGCGCCAGTAAAAAATTAGTTTTTGAAAAATTTAATGTAGAAAAGGCAATCCCTGGCGCAATTAAAATTTGCGACAATAAAAAATTATTTTTTGCAAAATTTACTAGAGAAAAGGCAATCCCTGGCGTATTTAAAATTTGCGACAGTAAAAAATTAATTTGTGAAAAATTTACTATAGAAAAGGAAATCCCTGGCGTATTTAAAATTTGCGCCAGTAAAAAATTAATTTTTGAAAAATTTACTATAGAAAAGGCAATCCCTGGCGTAATTAAAATTTGCGACAGTAAAAAATTATTTTTTGAAAAATTTATTGTAGAAAAGGCAATCCCTGGCGCAATTAAAATTTGCGACAGTAGAAAATTATTTTTTGAAAAATTTACTATAGAAAAGGCAATCCCTGGCGTAATTAAAATTTTCGACAGTAAAAAATTAATTTTTGAAAAATTTACTATAGAAAAGGTAATCCCTGGCGCA
Organism: Dioctria linearis; assembly: GCA_963930735.1. Taxonomy (NCBI): domain Eukaryota; kingdom Metazoa; phylum Arthropoda; class Insecta; order Diptera; family Asilidae; genus Dioctria; species Dioctria linearis. The sequence goes on from CAWVNZ010000651.1 coordinate 33,416, forward strand.
ATTAAAATTTGCGACAGTAAAAAATTATTTTTTGCAAAATTTACTATAGAAAAGGCAATCACAGGCGCAATTAAAATTTGCGACAGTACAAAATTATTTTTTGCAAAATTTACTATAGAAAAGGCAATCACTGGCGCAATTAAAATTTGCGACAGTACAAAATTATTTTTTGAAAAATTTACTATAGAAAAGGTAATCCATGGCGCAATTAAAATTTGCGACAGTAGAAAATTATTTTTTGAAAAATTTACTGTAGAAAAGGCAATCCCTGGCGCAATTATAATTTGCGACAATAAAAAATTAATTTTTGAAAAATTTACTATAGAAAAGGCAATCCCTGGCGTAATTAAAATTTGCGCCAGTAAAAAATTAGTTTTTGAAAAATTTAATGTAGAAAAGGCAATCCCTGGCGCAATTAAAATTTGCGACAATAAAAAATTATTTTTTGCAAAATTTACTAGAGAAAAGGCAATCCCTGGCGTATTTAAAATTTGCGACAGTAAAAAATTAATTTGTGAAAAATTTACTATAGAAAAGGAAATCCCTGGCGTATTTAAAATTTGCGCCAGTAAAAAATTAATTTTTGAAAAATTTACTATAGAAAAGGCAATCCCTGGCGTAATTAAAATTTGCGACAGTAAAAAATTATTTTTGAAAAATTTATTGTAGAAAAGGCAATCCCTGGCGCAATTAAAATTTGCGACAGTAGAAAATTATTTTTGAAAAATTTACTATAGAAAAGGCAATCCCTGGCGTAATTAAAATTTTCGACAGTAAAAAATTAATTTTTGAAAAATTTACTATAGAAAAGGTAATCCCTGGCGCAATTAAAATTTGCGACAGTAAAAAATTATTTTTTGCAAAATTTACTATAGAAAAGGCAATCACTGGCGCAATTAATATTTGCGACAGTAAAAAATTATTTTTTGAAAAATTTACTATAGAAAAAGCAATCCCTGGCGGATTTAAAATTTGCGACAGTAAAAAATTAATTTTTGAAAAATTTACTACTGAAAAGGCAATCCCTGGCGCAATTAAAATTTGCGACAGTAAAAAATTATTTTTTGAATAATTTACTATACAAAAGGCAATCCCTGGCGGATTTAAAATTTGCGATAGCAAAAAATTATTTTTTGAATAATTTACTATAGAAAAATCAATCCCTGGCGCAATTAAAATTTGCGACAGTAAAAAATTATTTTTTGAAAAATTTACTGTAGAAAAGGCAATCCCTGGCGCAATTAAAATTTGCGACAGTAAAAAATTATTTTTTGAAAAATTTACCATAGAAAAGGCAATCCCTGGCGCAATTAAAATTTGCGACAGTAAAAAATTATTTTTTGAATAATTTACTATAGAAAAGACAATCCCTGGCGTAATTAAGATTTGCGACAGTAAAAAATTAATTTTTGAAAAATTTATTATAGAAAAGGCGATCCCTGGCGTATTTAAAATTGGCGAAAGTAAAAAATTAATTTTTGAAAAATTTATTTTAGAAAAGGCAATCCGTGGCGGATTTAAAATTTGCGACAGTAAAAAATTATTTTTTGAATAATTTACTATAGAAAAGGCAATCCCTGGCGGATTTATAATTTGCGACAGTAAAAAATTATTTTTTGAATAATTTACTATAGACAAGGCAATCCCTGGCGCAATTAAAATTTGCGACAGTAGAAAATTATTTTTTGAAAAATTTACTGTAGAAAAGGCAATCCCTGGGCGCAATTAAAATTTTCGACAGTAAAAAATTATTTTTTGCAAAATTTACTATAGAAAAGGCAATCCCTGGCTTATTTAAAATTTGCGACAGTAAAAACTATTTTTGAAAAATTTACTGTAGAAAAGGCAATCCCCGGCGCATTTAAAATTTGCGACAGTATAAAATTATTTTTTGAAAAATTTCCTATAGAAAAGGCAATCCCTGGCGTAATTAAAATTTGCGACAGTAAAAAATTATTTTTTGAAAAATTTACTGTAGAAAAGGCAATACCTGGCGCAATTAAAATTTGCGACAGTAGAAAATAATTTTAGAAAAATTTACTGTAGAAAAGGCAATCCCTGGCGCAATTAAAATTTGCGACAGTAGAAAATTATTTTTTGAAAAATTTACTATAGACAAGGCAATTCCTGGCGCAATTAAAATTTGCGACAGTAGAAAATTATTTTTTGAAAAATTTACTGTAGAAAAGGCAATCCCTGGGCGCAATTAAAATTTTCGACAGTAAAAAATTATTTTTTGCAAAATTTACTATAGAAAAGGCAATCCCTGGCTTATTTAAAATTTGCGACAGTAAAAAATTATTTTTTGAATAATTTACTATAGAAAAGGCAATCCCTGGCGCAATTAAAATTTGCGACAGTAAAAAATTATTTTTTGAAAAATTTACTATAGAAAAGGCAATCCCTGGCGCAATTAAAATTTGCGTCAGTAGAAAATTATTTTTTGAAAAATTTACTGTAGAAAAGGCAATCCCTGGCGCAATTATAATTTGCGACAATAAAAAATTAATTTTTGAAAAATTTACTGTAGAAAAGGCAATCCCTGGCGCAATTAAAATTTGCGACAGTAAAAAATTATTTTTTGAATAATTTACTATAGAAAAGGCAATACCTGGCGCAATTAAAATTTGCGACAGTAAAAAATTATTTTTTGAATAATTTACTATAGAAAAGGCAATCCCTGGCGCAATTAATATTTGCGACAGTAAAAAATTATTTTTTGAAAAATTTACTATAGAAAAGGCAATCCCTGGCGGATTTAAAATTTGCGACAGTAAAAAATTAATTTTTGAAAAATTTACTATAGAAAAGGCAATCCCTGGCGCAATTAAAATTTGCGACAGTAAAAAATTATTTTTTGAATAATTTACTATACAAAAGGCAATCCCTGGCGGATTTAAAATTTGCGACAGCAAAAAATTATTTTTTGAATAATTTACTATAGAAAAGGCAATACCTGGCGCAATTAAAATTTGCGACAGTAAAAAAATATTTTTTGAATAATTTACTATAGACAAGGCAATCCCTGGCGCAATTAAAATTTGCGACAGTAGAAAATTATTTTTTGAAAAATTTACTGTAGAAAAGGCAATCCCTGGGCGCAATTAAAATTTTCGACAGTAAAAAATTATTTTTTGCAAAATTTACTATAGAAAAGGCAATCCCTGGCGTATTTAAAATTTGCGACAGTAAAAACTATTTTTGAAAAATTTACTGTAGAAAAGGCAATCCCTGGCGTATTTAAAATTTGCGACAGTATAACATTATTTTTTGAAAAATTTACTATAGAAAAGGCAATCCCTGGCGTAATTAAAATTTGCGACAGTAAAAAATTATTTTTTGAAAAATTTACTGTAGAAAAGGCAATCCTTGGCGCAATTAAAATTTGCGACAGTAAGAAATTATTTATTGAAAAATTTACTATAGAAAAGGCAATCCCTGGCGTAATTATAATTTTCGACAGTAAAAAATTAATTTTTGAAAAATTTACTATAGAAAAGGTAATCCCTGGCGCAATTAAAATTTGCGACAGTAAAAAATTATTTTTTGCAAAATTTACTATAGAAAAGGCAATCCCTGGCGCAATTAAAATTTGCGACAGTAAAAAATTATTTTTTGAAAAATTTACTATAGAAAAGGCAATCCCTGGCGCAATTAAAATTTGCGACAGTAGAAAATTATTTTTTGAAAAATTTACTGTAGAAAAGGCAATCCCTGGCGCAATTATAATTTGCGACAATAAAAAATTAATTTTTGAAAAATTTACTGTAGAAAAGGCAATCCCTGGCGCAATTAAAATTTGCGACAGTAAAAAATTATTTTTTGAATAATTTACTATAGAAAAGGCAATCCCTGGCGCAATTAAAATTTGCGACAGTAAAAAATTATTTTTTGCAAAATTTACTATAGAAAAGGCAATCACAGGCGCAATTAAAATTTGCGACAGTACAAAATTATTTTTTGCAAAATTTACTATAGAAAAGGCAATCACTGGCGCAATTAAAATTTGCGACAGTACAAAATTATTTTTTGAAAAATTTACTATAGAAAAGGCAATCCATGGCGAATTAAAATTTGCGACAGTAGAAAATTATTTTTTGAAAAATTTACTGTAGAAAAGGCAATCCCTGGCGCAATTATAATTTGCGACAATAAAAAATTAATTTTTGAAAAATTTACTATAGAAAAGGCAATCCCTGGCGTAATTAAAATTTGCGCCAGTAAAAAATTAGTTTTTGAAAAATTTAATGTAGAAAAGGCAATCCCTGGCGCAATTAAAATTTGCGACAATAAAAAATTATTTTTTGCAAAATTTACTAGAGAAAAGGCAATCCCTGGCGTATTTAAAATTTGCGACAGTAAAAAATTAATTTGTGAAAAATTTACTATAGAAAAGGAAATCCCTGTCGTATTTAAAATTTGCGCCAGTAAAAAATTAATTTTTGAAAAATTTACTATAGAAAAGGCAATCCCTGGCGTAATTAAAATTTGCGACAGTAAAAAATTATTTTTTGAAAAATTTATTGTAGAAAAGGCAATCCCTGGCGCAATTAAAATTTGCGACAGTAGAAAATTATTTTTTGAAAAATTTACTATAGAAAAGGCAATCCCTGGCGTAATTAAAATTTTCGACAGTAAAAAATTAATTTTTGAAAAATTTACTATAGAAAAGGTAATCCCTGGCGCAATTAAAATTTGCGACAGTAAAAAATTATTTTTTGCAAAATTTACTATAGAAAAGGCAATCACTGGCGCAATTAAAATTTGCGACAGTACAAAATAATTTTTTGAAAAATTTACTATAGAAAAGGCAATCCATGGCGCAATTAAAATTTGCGACAGTAGAAAATTATTTTTTGAAAAATTTACTGTAGAAAAGGCAATCCCTGGCGCAATTATAATTTGCGACAATAAAAAATTAATTTTTGAAAAATTTACTGTAGAAAAGGCAATCCCTGGCGCAATTAAAATTTGCGACAGTAAAAAATTATTTTTTGAATAATTTACTATAGAATAGGCAATCCCTGGCGCAATTAAAATATGCGACAGTAAAAAATTATTTTTTGAATAATTTACTATAGAAAAGGCAATCCCTGGCGCAATTAATATTTGCGACAGTAAAAAATTATTTTTTGAAAAATTTACTATAGAAAAAGCAATCCCTGGCGGATTTAAAATTTGCGACAGTAAAAAATTAATTTTTGAAAAATTTACTACTGAAAAGGCAATCCCTGGCGCAATTAAAATTTGCGACAGTAAAAAATTATTTTTTGAATAATTTACTATACAAAAGGCAATCCCTGGCGGATTTAAAATTTGCGACAGCAAAAAATTATTTTTTGAATAATTTACTATAGAAAAGGCAATCCCTGGCGCAATTAAAATTTGCGACAGTAAAAAATTATTTTTTGAAAAATTTACTGTAGAAAAGGCAATCCCTGGCGCAATTAAAATTTGCGACAGTAAAAAATTATTTTTTGAAAAATTTACCATAGAAAAGGCAATCCCTGGCGCAATTAAAATTTGCGACAGTAAAAAATTATTTTTTGAATAATTTACTATAGAAAAGACAATCCCTGGCGTAATTAAGATTTGCGACAGTAAAAAATTAATTTTTGAAAAATTTATTATAGAAAAGGCGATCCCTGGCGTATTTAAAATTGGCGAAAGTAAAAAATTAATTTTTGAAAAATTTATTTTAGAAAAGGCAATCCGTGGCGGATTTAAAATTTGCGACAGTAAAAAATTATTTTTTGAATAATTTACTATAGAAAAGGCAATCCCTGGCGGATTTATAATTTGCGACAGTAAAAAATTATTTTTTGAATAATTTACTATAGACAAGGCAATCCCTGGCGCAATTAAAATTTGCGACAGTAGAAAATTATTTATTGAAAAATTTACTGTAGAAAAGGCAATCCCTGGGTGCAATTAAAATTTTCGACAGTAAAAAATTATTTTTTGCAAAATTTACTATAGAAAAGGCAATCCCTGGCTTATTTAAAATTTGCGACAGTAAAAACTATTTTTGAAAAATTTACTGTAGAAAAGGCAATCCCTGGCGCATTTAAAATTTGCGACAGTATAAAATTATTTTTTGAAAAATTTACTATAGAAAAGGCAATCCCTGGCGTAATTAAAATTTGCGACAGTAAAAAATTATTTTTTGAAAAATTTACTGTAGAAAAGGCAATACCTGGCGCAATTAAAATTTGCGACAGTAGAAAATTATTTTTTGAAAAATTTACTGTAGAAAAGGCAATCCCTGGCGCAATTAAAATTTGCGACAATAGAAAATTATTTTTTGAAAAATTTACTATAGACAAGGCAATCCCTGGCGCAATTAAAATTTGCGACAGTAGAAAATTATTTTTTGAAAAATTTACTGTAGAAAAGGCAATCCCTGGGCGCAATTAAAATTTTCGACAGTAAAAAATTATTTTTTGCAAAATTTACTATAGAAAAGGCAATCCCTGGCTTATTTAAAATTTGCGACAGTAAAAAATTATTTTTTGAATAATTTACTATAGAAAAGGCAATCCCTGGCGCAATTAAAATTTGCGACAGTAAAAAATTATTTTTTGAAAAATTTACTATAGAAAAGGCAATCCCTGGCGCAATTAAAATTTGCGACAGTAGAAAATTATTTTTTGAAAAATTTACTGTAGAAAAGGCAATCCCTGGCGCAATTATAATTTGCGACAATAAAAAATTAATTTTTGAAAAATTTACTGTAGAAAAGGCAATCCCTGGCGCAATTAAAATTTGCGACAGTAAAAAAATATTTTTTGAATAATTTACTATAGAAAAGGCAATCCCTGGCGCAATTAAAATTTGCGACAGTAAAAAACAATTTTTTGAATAATTTACTATAGAAAAGGCAATCCCTGGCGCAATTAATATTTGCGACAGTAAAAAATTATTTTTTGAAAAATTTACTATAGAAAAGGCAATCCCTGGCGGATTTAAAATTTGCGACAGTAAAAAATTAATTTTTGAAAAATTTACTATAGAAAAGGCAATCCCTGGCGCAATTAAAATTTGCGACAGTAAAAAATTATTTTTTGAATAATTTACTATACAAAAGGCAATCCCTGGCGGATTTAAAATTTGCGACAGCAAAAAATTATTTTTTGAATAATTTACTATAGAAAAGGCAATCCCTGGCGCAATTAAAATTTGCGACAGTAAAAAATTATTTTTTGAATAATTTACTATAGACAAGGCAATCCCTGGCGCAATTAAAATTTGCGACAGTAGAAAATTATTTTTTGAAAAATTTACTGTAGAAAAGGCAATCCCTGGGCGCAATTAAAATTTTCGACAGTAAAAAATTATTTTTTGCAAAATTTATTATAGAAAAGGCAATCCCTGGCGTATTTAAAATTTGCGACAGTAAAAACTATTTTTGAAAAATTTACTGTAGAAAAGGCAATCCCTGGCGTATTTAAAATTTGCGACAGTATAACATTATTTTTTGAAAAATTTACTATAGAAAAGGCAATCCCTGACGTAATTAAAATTTGCGACAGTAAAAAATTATTTTTTGAAAAATTTACTGTAGAAAAGGCAATCCTTGGCGCAATTAAAAGTTGCGACAGTAGGAAATTATTTTTTGAAAAATTTACTATAGAAAAGGCAATCCCTGGCGTAATTATAATTTTCGACAGTAAAAAATTAATTTTTGAAAAATTTACTATAGAAAAGGTAATCCCTGGCGCAATTAAAATTTGCGACAGTAAAAAATTATTTTTTGCAAAATTTACTATAGAAAAGGCAATCCCTGGCGCAATTAAAATTTGCGACAGTAAAAAATTATTTTTTGAAAAATTTACTATAGAAAAGGCAATCCCTGGCGCAATTAAAATTTGCGACAGTAGAAAATTATTTTTTGAAAAATTTACTGTAGAAAAGGCAATCCCTGGCGCAATTATAATTTGCGACAATAAAAAATTAATTTTTGAAAAATTTACTGTAGAAAAGGCAATCCCTGGCGCAATTAAAATTTGCGACAGTAAAAAATTATTTTTTGAATAATTTACTATAGAAAAGGCAATCCCTGGCGCAATTAAAATTTGCGACAGTAAAAAATTATTTTTTGAATAATTTACTATAGAAAAGGCAATCCCTGGCGCAATTAATATTTGCGACAGTAAAAAATTATTTTTTGAAAAATTTACTATAGAAAAGGCAATCCCTGGCGGATTTAAAATTTGCGACAGTAAAAAATTAATTTTTGAAAAATTTACTATAGAAAAGGCAATCCCTGGCGCAATTAAAATTTGCGACAGTAAAAAATTACTTTTTGAATAATTTACTATACAAAAGGCAATCCCTGGCGGATTTAAAATTTGCGACAGCAAAAAATTATTTTTTGAATAATTTACTATAGAAAAGGCAATCCCTGGCGCAAATAAAATTTGCGACAGTAAAAAATTATTTTTTGAAAAATTTACTGTAGAAAAGGCAATCCCTGGCGCAATTAAAATTTGCGACAGTAAAAAATTATTTTTTGAAAAATTTACCGTAGAAAAGGCAATCCCTGGCGCAATTAAAATTTGCGACAGTAAAAAATTATTTTTTGAATAATTTACTAGAAAAGACAATCCCTGGCGTAATTAAGATTTGCGACAGTAAAAAATTAATTTTTGAAAAATTTATTATAGAAAAGGCGATCCCTGGCGTATTTAAAATTGGCGAAAGTAAAAAATTAATTTTTGAAAAATTTATTATAGAAAAGGCAATCCGTGGCGGATTTAAAATTTGACACAGTAAAAAATTATTTTTTGAATAATTTACTATAGAAAAGGCAATCCCTGGCGGATTTATAATTTGCGACAGTAAAAAATTATTTTTTGAATAATTTACTATAGACAAGGCACTCCCTGGCGCAATTAAAACTTGCGACAGTAGAAAATTATTTTTTGAAAAATTTACTGTAGAAAAGGCAATCCCTGGGCGCAATTAAAATTTTCGACAGTAAAAAATTATTTTTTGCAAAATTTACTATAGAAAAGGCAATCCCTGGCGTATTTAAAATTTGCGACAGTAAAAACTATTTTTGAAAAATTTACTGTAGAAAAGGCAATCCCTGGCGTATTTAAAATTTGCGACAGTATAAAATTATTTTTTGAAAAATTTACTATAGAAAAGGCAATCCCTGGCTTATTTAAAATTTGCGACAGTATAAAATTATTTTTTGAAAAATTTACTGTAGAAAAGGCAAACCCTGGCGCAATTAAAATTTGCGACAGTAAAAAATTATTTTTTGAATAATTTACTATAGAAAAGGCAATCCCTGGCGCAATTAAAATTTGCCAAAGTAAAAAATTATTTTTTGAAAAATTTACTGTAGAAAAGGTAATCCCTGGCGCAGTTAAAACTTGCGACAGTAAAAAATTATTTTTTGCAAAATTTACTATAGAAAAGGTAATCCCTGGCGCAATTAAAATTTGCGACAGTATAAAATCATTTTTTTTTTAAATTTACTATAGAAAAGGCAATCCCTGGCGCAATTAAAATTTGCAACAGTAAAAAATTATTTTTTGAAAAATTTACTGTAGAAAATGTAATCCCTGGCGCAATTAAAACTTGCGACAGTAAAAAATTATTTTTTCCAAAATTTACTATAGAAAAGGCAATCCCTGGCGCAATTAAAATTTGCGACAGTATAAAATTATTTTTTGAAAAATTTACTATAGAAAAGGCAATCCCTGGCGCAGTTAAAATTCGCGACAGTAAAAAATTATTTTTTGAAAAATTTACTGTAGAAAAGGCAATCCCTGACGCAATTAAAATTTGCGACAGTAGAAAATTATTTTTTGAAAAATTTACTGTAGAAAAGGCAATCCCTGGCGCAATTAAAATTTGCGACAGTAAAAAATTATTTTTTGAATAATTTACTATAGAAAAGGCAATCCCTGGCGCAATTAAAATTTGCGAACGTAAAAAATTAATTTTTGAAAAATTTACTATAGAAAAGGCAATCCCTGGCGCAATTAAAATTTGCGACAGTAAAAAATTATTTTTTGCAAAATTTACTATAGCAAAGGAAATCCCTGGCGTATTTAAAATTTGCGCCAGTAAAAAATTAATTTTTGAAAAATTTACTATAGAAAAGGCAATCCCTGGCGTAATTAAAATTTGCGACAGTAAAAAATTATTTTTTGAAAAATTTACTGTAGAAAAGGCAATCCCTGGCGCAATTAAAATTTGCGACAGTAGAAAATTATTTTTTGAAAAATTTACTATAGAAAAGGCAATCCCTGGCGTAATTGAAATTTTCGACAGTAAAAAATTAATTTTTGAAAAATTTACTATAGAAAAGGTAATCCCTGGCGCAATTAAAATTTGCAACAGTAAAAAATTATTTTTTGAAAAATTTACTGTAGAAAAGGCAATCCCTGGCGCAATTAAAATTTGCGACAGTAGAAAATTATTTTTTGAAAAATTTACTATAGAAAAGGCAATCCCTGGCGTAATTGAAATTTTCGACAGTAAAAAATTAATTTTTGAAAAATTTACTATAGAAAAGGTAATCCCTGGCGCAATTAAAATTTGCAACAGTAAAAAATTTTTTTTTGCAAAATTTACTATAGAAAAGGCAATCCCTGGCGCAATTAAAATTTGCGACAGTAAAAAATTATTTTTTGAAAAATTTACTATAGAAAAGGCAATCCCTGGCGCAATTAAAATTTGCGACAGTAGAAAATTATTTTTTGAAAAATTTACTGTAGAAAAGGCAATCCCTGGCGCAATTATAATTTGCGACAGTAAAAAATTAATTTTTGAAAAATTTACTGTAGAAAAGGCAATCCCTGGCGCAATTAAAATTTGCGACAGTAAAAAATTATTTTTTGAATAATTTACTATAGAAAAGGCAATCCCTGGCGCAATTAAAATTTGCGACAGTAAAAAATTATTTTTTGAAAAATTTACCGTAGAAAAGGCAATCCCTGGCGCAATTAAAATTTGCGACAGTAATAAATTATTTTTTGAATAATTTACTATAGAAAAGACAATCCCTGGCGTAATTAAGATTTGCGACAGTAAAAAATTAATTTTTGAAAAATTTATTATAGAAAAGGCGATCCCGGGCGTATTTAAAATTGGCGAAAATAAAAAAATGATTTTTGAAAAATTTATTATAGAAAAGGCAATCCCTGGCGTATTTAAAATTTGCGACAGTATAAAATTATTTTTTGAAAAATTTACTGTAGAAAAGGCAATCCCTGGCGCAATTAAAACTTGCGAAAGTAAAAAATTATTTTTTGTAAAATTTACTATAGAAAAGGCAATCCTTGGCGCAATTAAAATTTGCGACAGTAAAAAATTATTTTTTGAAAAATTTACTATATAAAAGGCAATCCCTGGCGGATTTAAAATTTGTGACAGTAAAAAATTATTTTTTGAAAAATTTACTGTAGAAAAGGCAATCCCTGGCGCAATTAAAATTTGCGACAGAAAAAAATTATTTTTTGAATAATTTACTATAGAAAAGGCAATCCCTGGCGCAATTAAAATTTGCGACAGTAAAAAATTATTTTTTGAAAAATTTACTGTAGAAAAGGTAATCCCTGGCGCAGTTAAAACTTGCGACAGTAAAAAATTATTTTTTGCAAAATTTACTATAGAAAAGGCAATCCCTGGCGGAATTAAAATTTGCGACAGTATAAAATTATTTTTTTTTTAAATTTACTATAGAAAAGGCAATCCCAGGCGCAATTAAAATTTGCGACAGTAAAAAATTATTTTTTGAAAAATTTACTGTAGAAAATGTAATCCCTGGCGCAATTAAAACTTGCGACAGTAAAAAATTATTTTTTCCAAAATTTACTATAGAAAAGGCAATCCCTGGCGCAATTAAAATTTGCGACAGTATAAAATTATTTTTTGAAAAATTTACTATAGAAAAGGCAATCCCTGGCGCAGTTAAAATTCGCGACAGTAAAAAATTATTTTTTGAAAAATTTACTGTAGAAAAGGCAATTCCTGGCGCAATTAAAATTTGCGACAGTAGAAAATTATTTTTTGAAAAATTTACTGTAGAAAAGGCAATCCCTGGCGCAATTAAAATTTGCGACAGTAAAAAATTATTTTTTGAATAATTTACTATAGAAAAGGCAATCCCTGGCGCAATTAAAATTTGCGAACGTAAATAATTAATTTTTGAAAAATTTACTTTAGAAAAGGCAATCCCTGGCGCAATTAAAATTTGCGACAGTAAAAAATTATTTTTTGCAAAATTTACTATAGAAAAGGCAATCCCTGGCGCATTTAAAATTTGCGACCATAAAAAATTATTTGTTGCAAAATTTACTATAGGAGAGGCAATCCCTGACGTATTTAAAATTTGCGACAGTATAAAATTAATTTTTGAAAAATTTACTATAGAAAATACAATCCCTGGCGTAATTAAAATTTTCGACAGTAAAAAATTAATTTTTGAAAAATTTACTATAGAAAAGGCAATCCCTGGCGTAATTAAAATTTGCGACAGTATAAAATTATTTTTTGAAAAATTTACTATAGAAAAGGCAATCCCTGGCGCAATTAAAATTTGCGACAGTAAAAAATTATTTTTTGAAAAATTTACTGTAGAAAAGGCAATCCCTGGCGCAACTAAAATTTGCGACAGTATAAAATTATTTTTTGAAAAATTTACTGTAGAAAAGGCAATCCCTGGCGCAATTAAAATTTTCGACAGTAAAAATTAATTTTTGAAAAATTTACTGTAGAAAAGGCAATCCCTGGCGCAATTAAAACTTGCGACAGTAAAAAATTAATTTTTGAAAAATTTACTATAGAAAAGGCAATCCCTGGCGTAATTAAAATATGCGACAGTAAAAAATTATTTTTTGAAAAATTTACTATAGAAAAGGCAATCCCTGGCGTAATTAAAATTTGCGACAGTAAAAAATTATTTTTTGAAAAATTTATTGTAGAAAAGGCAATCCCTGGCGCAATTAAAATTTGCGACAGTAGAAAATTATTTTTTGAAAAATTTATTATAGAAAAGGCAATCCCTGGCGTAATTAAAATTTTCGACAGTAAAAAATTAATTTTTGAAAAATTTACTATAGGAAAGGTAATTCCTGGCGCAATTAAAATTTGCGACAGTATAAAATTATCTTTTGCAAAATTTACTATAGAAAAGGCAATCCCTGGCGCAATTAAAATTTGCGACAGTAAAAAATTATTTTTTGAAAAATTTACTTTAGAAAAGGCAATCCCTGGCGCAATTAAAATTTGCGACAGTAAAAAATTATTTTTTGCAAAATTTACTATAGAAAAGGCAATCCCTGGCGCAATTAAAATTTGCGACCATAAAAAATTATTTGTTGCAAAATTTACTATAGGAGAAGCAATCCCTGACGTATTTAAAATTTGCGACAGTAAAAAATTAATTTTTGAAAAATTTACTATAGAAAATACAATCCCTGGCGTAATTAAAATTTTCGACAGTAAAAAATTAATTTTTGAAAAATTTACTATAGAAAAGGCAATCCCTGGTGTAATTAAAATTTGCGACAGTATAAAATTATTTTTTGAAAAATTTACTATAGAAAAGGCAATCCCTGGCGCAATTAAAATTTGCGACAGTAAAAAATTATTTTTTGAAAAATTTACTGTAGAAAAGGCAATCCCTGGCGCAACTAAAATTTGCGACAGTATAAAATTATTTTTTGAAAAATTTACTGTAGAAAAGGCAATCCCTGGCGCAATTAAAATTTTCGACAGTAAAAATTAATTTTTGAAAAATTTACTGTAGAAAAGGCAATCCCTGGCGCAATTAAAACTTGCGACAGTAAAAAATTAATTTTTGAAAAATTTACTATAGAAAAGGCAATCCCTGGCGTAATTAAAATATGCGACAGTAAAAAATTATTTTTTGAATAATTTACTATAGAAAAGGCAATCCCTGGCGCAATTAAAATTTGCCAAAGTAAAAAATTATTTTTTGAAAAATTTACTGTAGAAAAGGTAATCCCTGGCGCAGTTAAAACTTGCGACAGTAAAAAATTATTTTTTGCAAAATTTACTATAGAAAAGGTAATCCCTGGCGCAATTAAAATTTGCGACAGTATAAAATTATTTTTTTTTTAAATTTACTATAGAAAAGGCAATCCCTGGCGCAATTAAAATTTGCAACAGTAAAAAATTATTTTTTGAAAAATTTACTGTAGAAAATGTAATCCCTGGCGCAATTAAAACTTGCGACAGTAAAAAATTATTATTTCCAAAATTTACTATAGAAAAGGCAATCCCTGGCGCAATTAAAATTTGCGACAGTATAAAATTATTTTTTGAAAAATTTACTATAGAAAAGGCAATCCCTGGCGCAGTTAAAATTCGCGACAGTAAAAAATTATTTTTTGAAAAATTTACTGTAGAAAAGGCAATCCCTGACGCAATTAAAATTTGCGACAGTAAAAATTATTTTTTGAATAATTTACTATAGAAAAGGCAATCCCTGGCGCAACTAAAATTTGCGAACGTAAAAAATTAATTTTTGAAAAATTTACTATAGAAAAGGCAATCCCTGGCGCAATTAAAATTTGCGACAGTAAAAAATTATTTTTTGCAAAATTTACTATAGCAAAGGAAATCCCTGGCGTATTTAAAATTTGCGCCAGTAAAAAATTAATTTTTGAAAAATTTACTATAGAAAAGGCAATCCCTGGCGTAATTAAAATTTGAAACAGTAAAAAATTATTTTTTGAAAAATTTACTGTAGAAAAGGCAATCCCTGGCGCAATTAAAATTTGCGACAGTAGAAAATTATTTTTTGAAAAATTTACTATAGAAAAGGCAATCCCTGGCGTAATTAAAATTTTCGACAGTAAAAAATTAATTTTTGAAAAATTTACTATAGAAAAGGTAATCCCTGGCGCAATTAAAATTTGCGACAGTAAAAAATTATTTTTTGAAAAATTTACTATAGAAAAGGCAATCCCTGGCGCAATTAAAATTTGCGACAGTAGAAAATTATTTTTTGAAAAATTTACTGTAGAAAAGGCAATCCCTGGCGCAATTATAATTTGCGACAGTAAAAAATTAATTTTTGAAAAATTTACTGTAGAAAAGGCAATCCCTGGCGCAATTAAAATTTGCGACAGTAAAAAATTATTTTTTGAATAATTTACTATAGAAAAGGCAATCCCTGGCGCAATTAAAATTTGCGACAGTAAAAAATTATTTTTTGAAAAATTTACCGTAGAAAAGGCAATCCCTGGCGCAATTAAAATTTGCGACAGTAATAAATTATTTTTTGAATAATTTACTATAGAAAAGACAATCCCTGGCGTAATTAAGATTTGCGACAGTAAAAAATTAATTTTTGAAAAATTTATTATAGAAAAGGCGATCCCGGGCGTATTTAAAATTGGCGAAAATAAAAAAATGATTTTTGAAAAATTTATTATAGAAAAGGCAATCCGTGGCGGATTTAAAATTTGCGACAGTAAAAAATTATTTTTTGAATAATTTACTATAGAAAAGGCAATCCTTGGCGGATTTATAATTTGCGACAGTAAAAAATTATTTTTTGAATAATTTACTATAGACAAGGCAATCCCTGGCGCAATTAAAATTTGCGACAGTAGAAAATTATTTTTTGAAAAATTTACTGTTGAAAAGGCAATCCCTGGGCGCAATTAAAATTTTCGACAGTAAAAAATTATTTTTTGCAAAATTTACTATAGAAAAGGCAATCCCTGGCGTATTTAAAATTTGCGACAGTAAAAACTATTTTTGAAAAATTTACTGTAGAAAAGGCAATCCCTGGCGTATTTAAAATTTGCGACAGTATAAAATTATTTTTTGAAAAATTTACTATAGAAAAGGCAATCCCTGGCGTATTTAAAATTTGCGACAGTATAAAATTATTTTTTGAAAAATTTACTGTAGAAAAGGCAATCCCTGGCGCAATTAAAACTTGCGAAAGTAAAAAATTATTTTTTGTAAAATTTACTATAGAAAAGGCAATCCCTGGCGGTATTAAAATTTGCGACAGTAAAAAATTATTTTTTGAAAAATTTACTATATAAAAGGCAATCCCTGGCGGATTTAAAATTTGTGACAGTAAAAAATTATTTTTTGAAAAATTTACTGTAGAAAAGGCAATCCCTGGCGCAATTAAAATTTGCGACAGAAAAAAATTATTTTTTGAATAATTTACTATAGAAAAGGCAATCCCTGGCGCAATTAAAATTTGCGACAGTAAAAAATTATTTTTTGAAAAATTTACTGTAGAAAAGGTAATCCCTGGCGCAGTTAAAACTTGCGACAGTAAAAAATTATTTTTTGCAAAATTTACTATAGAAAAGGCAATCCCTGGCGCAATTAAAATTTGCGACAGTATAAAATTATTTTTTTTTTAAATTTACTATAGAAAAGGCAATCCCAGGCGCAATTAAAATTTGCGACAGTAAAAAATTATTTTTTGAAAAATTTACTGTAGAAAATGTAATCCCTGGCGCAATTAAAACTTGCGACAGTAAAAAATTATTTTTTCCAAAATTTACTATAGAAAAGGCAATCCCTGGCGCAATTAAAATTTGCGACAGTATAAAATTATTTTTTGAAAAATTTACTATAGAAAAGGCAATCCCTGGCGCAGTTAAAATTCGCGACAGTAAAAAATTATTTTTTGAAAAATTTACTGTAGAAAAGGCAATTCCTGGCGCAATTAAAATTTGCGACAGTAGAAAATTATTTTTTGAAAAATTTACTGTAGAAAAGGCAATCCCTGGCGCAATTAAAATTTGCGACAGTAAAAAATTATTTTTTGAATAATTTACTATAGAAAAGGCAATCCCTGGCGCAATTAAAATTTGCGAACGTAAATAATTAATTTTTGAAAAATTTACTTTAGAAAAGGCAATCCCTGGCGCAATTAAAATTTGCGACAGTAAAAAATTATTTTTTGCAAAATTTACTATAGAAAAGGCAATCCCTGGCGCAATTAAAATTTGCGACCATAAAAAATTATTTGTTGCAAAATTTACTATAGGAGAGGCAATCCCTGACGTATTTAAAATTTGCGACAGTATAAAATTAATTTTTGAAAAATTTACTATAGAAAATACAATCCCTGGCGTAATTAAAATTTTCGACAGTAAAAAATTAATTTTTGAAAAATTTACTATAGAAAAGGCAATCCCTGGCGTAATTAAAATTTGCGACAGTATAAAATTATTTTTTGAAAAATTTACTATAGAAAAGGCAATCCCTGGCGCAATTAAAATTTGCGACAGTAAAAAATTATTTTTTGAAAAATTTACTGTAGAAAAGGCAATCCCTGGCGCAACTAAAATTTGCGACAGTATAAAATTATTTTTTGAAAAATTTACTGTAGAAAAGGCAATCCCTGGCGCAATTAAAATTTTCGACAGTAAAAATTAATTTTTGAAAAATTTACTGTAGAAAAGGCAATCCCTGGCGCAATTAAAACTTGCGACAGTAAAAAATTAATTTTTGAAAAATTTACTATAGAAAAGGCAATCCCTGGCGTAATTAAAATATGCGACAGTATAAAATTATTTTTTGAAAAATTTACTATAGAAAAGGCAATCCCTGGCGTAATTAAAATTTGCGACAGTAAAAAATTATTTTTTGAAAAATTTATTGTAGAAAAGGCAATCCCTGGCGCAATTAAAATTTGCGACAGTAGAAAATTATTTTTTGAAAAATTTATTATAGAAAAGGCAATCCCTGGCGTAATTAAAATTTTCGACAGTAAAAAATTAATTTTTGAAAAATTTACTATAGGAAAGGTAATCCCTGGCGCAATTAAAATTTGCGACAGTATAAAATTATCTTTTGCAAAATTTACTATAGAAAAGGCAATCCCTGGCGCAATTAAAATTTGCGACAGTAAAAAATTATTTTTTGAAAAATTTACTATAGAAAAGGCAATCCCTGGCGCAATTAAAATTTGCGACAGTAGAAAATTATTTTTTGAAAAATTTACTGTAGAAAAGGCAATCCCTGGCGCAATTATAATTTGCGACAGTAAAAAATTAATTTTTGAAAAATTTACTATAGAAAAGGCAATCCTTGGCGCAATTAAAATTTGCGACAGTAAACAATTATTTTTTGAATAATTTACTATAGAAAAGGCAATCCCTGGCGTATTTAAAATTTGCGACAGTAAAAAATTAATTTTTGAAAAATTTACTATAGAAAAGGCAATCCCTGGCGCAATTAAAATTTGCGACAGTAAAAAATTATTTTTTGAATAATTTACTATAGAAAAGGCAATCCCTGGCGCAATTAAAATTTGCGACAGTAAAAAATTATTTTTTAAATAATTTACTATAGAAAAGGCAATCCCTGGCGCAATTAAAATTTGCGACAGTAAAATATTATTTTTTGAAAAATTTACTGTAGAAAAGGCAATCCCTGGCGCAATTAAAATTTGCGACAGTAAAAAATTATTTTTTGAAAAATTTACTGTAGAAAAGGCAATCCCTGGCGCAATTAAAATTTGCGACAGTAAAAAATTATTTTTTGAATTATTTACTATAGAAAAGACAATCCCTGGCGTAATTAACATTTGCGACAGTATAAAATTAATTTGTGAAAAATTTACTATAGAAAAGGCAATACCTGGCGTATTTAAAATTTGCGACAGTAAAAAATTAATATTTGAAAAATTTACTGTAGAAAAGGCAATCCCTGGCGTATTTAAAATTTGCGACAGTAAAAAATTAATTTTTGAAAAATTTATTATAGAAAAGGCAATCCCTGGCGTATTTAAAATTTGCGACAGTAAAAAATTAATTTTTGAAAAATTTACTATAGAAAAGGCAATCCCTGGCGGATTTAAAATTTGCGACAGTAAAAAAGTATTTTTTGAAAAATTTACTATAGAAAAGGCAATCCCTGGCGCAATTAAAATTTGCGAGAGTAAAAAATTAATTTTTGAAAAATTAACTGTAGAAAAGGCAATCCCAGGCGTATTTAAAATTTGCGACAGTAAAAAATTAATCTTTGAAAAATTTATTATGGAAAAGGCAATCCCTGGCGTATTTAAAATTTGCGACAGTAAAAAATTAATCTTGAAAAATTTATTATAGAAAAGGCAATCCCTGGCGGGTTTAAAATTTGCGACAGTAAAAAATTATTTTTTGAATAATTTACTATAAAAAGGCAATCCCTGGCGCAATTAAAATTTGCGACAGTAGAAAATTATGTTTTTAAAAATTTACTGTAGAAAAGGCAATTCCTGGCGCAATTAAAATTTTCGACAGTAAAAAATTATTTTTTGCAAAATTTACTATAGAAAAGGCAATCCCTGGCGTAATTAAAATTTGCGACAGTATAAAATTAATTTGTGAAAAATTTACTATAGAAAAGGCAATCCCTGGCGTATTTAAAATTTGCGACAGTAAAAAATTAATTTTTGAAAAATTTACTGTAGAAAAGGCAATCCCTGGCGTATTTAAAATTTGCGACAGTAAAAAATTAATTTTTGAAAAATTTACTATAGAAAAGGCAATCCCTGGCGTATTTAAAATTTGCGACAGTATAAAATTATTTTTTGAAAAATTTACTGTAGAAAAGGCAATCCCTGGCGCCATTAAAACTTTGCGACAGTAAAAAATTATTTTTTGTAAAATTTACTATAGAAAAGGCAATCCCTGGCGCAATTAAAATTTGCGACAGTAAAAAATTATTTTTTGAAAAATTTACTATAGAAAAGGCAATCCCTGGCAGATTTAAAATTTGCGACAGTTAAAAATTATTTTTTGCAAAATTTACTATAGAAAAGGCAATCCCTGGCGCAATTAAAATTTGCGACAGTAAAAAATTATTTTTTGAATTATTTACTATAGAAAAGACAATCCCTGGCGTAATTAACATTTGCGACAGTATAAAATTAATTTGTGAAAAATTTACTATAGAAAAGGCAATACCTGGCGTATTTAAAATTTGCGACAGTAAAAAATTAATATTTGAAAAATTTACTGTAGAAAAGGCAATCCCTGGCGTATTTAAAATTTGCGACAGTAAAAAATTAATTTTTGAAAAATTTATTATAGAAAAGGCAATCCCTGGCGTATTTAAAATTTGCGACAGTAAAAAATTAATTTTTGAAAAATTTACTATAGAAAAGGCAATCCCTGGCGGATTTAAAATTTGCGACAGTAAAAAAGTATTTTTTGAAAAATTTACTATAGAAAAGGCAATCCCTGGCGCAATTAAAATTTGCGAGAGTAAAAAATTAATTTTTGAAAAATTAACTGTAGAAAAGGCAATCCCAGGCGTATTTAAAATTTGCGACAGTAAAAAATTAATCTTTGAAAAATTTATTATGGAAAAGGCAATCCCTGGCGTATTTAAAATTTGCGACAGTAAAAAATTAATCTTGAAAAATTTATTATAGAAAAGGCAATCCCTGGCGGGTTTAAAATTTGCGACAGTAAAAAATTATTTTTTGAATAATTTACTATAAAAAGGCAATCCCTGGCGCAATTAAAATTTGCGACAGTAGAAAATTATGTTTTTAAAAATTTACTGTAGAAAAGGCAATTCCTGGCGCAATTAAAATTTTCGACAGTAAAAAATTATTTTTTGCAAAATTTACTATAGAAAAGGCAATCCCTGGCGTAATTAAAATTTGCGACAGTATAAAATTAATTTGTGAAAAATTTACTATAGAAAAGGCAATCCCTGGCGTATTTAAAATTTGCGACAGTAAAAAATTAATTTTTGAAAAATTTACTGTAGAAAAGGCAATCCCTGGCGTATTTAAAATTTGCGACAGTAAAAAATTAATTTTTGAAAAATTTACTATAGAAAAGGCAATCCCTGGCGTATTTAAAATTTGCGACAGTATAAAATTATTTTTTGAAAAATTTACTGTAGAAAAGGCAATCCCTGGCGCCATTAAAACTTTGCGACAGTAAAAAATTATTTTTTGTAAAATTTACTATAGAAAAGGCAATCCCTGGCGCAATTAAAATTTGCGACAGTAAAAAATTATTTTTTGAAAAATTTACTATAGAAAAGGCAATCCCTGGCAGATTTAAAATTTGCGACAGTTAAAAATTATTTTTTGCAAAATTTACTATAGAAAAGGCAATCCCTGGCGCAATTAAAATTTGCGACAGTAAAAAATTATTTTTTGCAAAATTTACTATAGAAGCGGGAATCCCTGACATATTTAAAATTTGCGACAGTATAAAATTAATTTTTGAAAAATTTACTGTAGAAAAGGCAATCCCTGGCGCAATTAAAACTTGCGACAGTAAAAAATTAATTTTTGAAAAATTTACTATAGAAAAGGCAATCCCTGGCGTAATTAAAATATGCGACAGTATAAAATTATTTTTTGAAAAATTTACTATAGAAAAGGCAATCCCTGGCGTAATTAAAATTTGCGACAGTAAAAAATTATTTTTTGAAAAATTTATTGTAGAAAAGGCAATCCCTGGCGCAATTAAAATTTGCGACAGTAGAAAATTATTTTTTGAAAAATTTATTATAGAAAAGGCAATCCCTGGCGTAATTAAAATTTTCGACAGTAAAAAATTAATTTTTGAAAAATTTACTATAGGAAAGGTAATCCCTGGCGCAATTAAAATTTGCGACAGTATAAAATTATCTTTTGCAAAATTTACTATAGAAAAGGCAATACCTGGCGCAATTAAAATTTGCGACAGTAAAAAATTATTTTTTGAAAAATTTACTATAGAAAAGGCAATCCCTGGCGCAATTAAAATTTGCGACAGTAGAAAATTATTTTTTGAAAAATTTACTGTAGAAAAGGCAATCCCTGGCGCAATTATAATTTGCGACAGTAAAAAATTAATTTTTGAAAAATTTACTATAGAAAAGGCAATCCTTGGCGCAATTAAAATTTGCGACAGTAAACAATTATTTTTTGAATAATTTACTATAGAAAAGGCAATCCCTGGCGTATTTAAAATTTGCGACAGTAAAAAATTAATTTTTGAAAAATTTACTATAGAAAAGGCAATCCCTGGCGCAATTAAAATTTGCGACAGTAAAAAATTATTTTTTGAATAATTTACTATAGAAAAGGCAATCCCTGGCGCAATTAAAATTTGCGTCAGTAAAAAATTATTTTTTGAATAATTTACTATAGAAAAGGCAATCCCTGGCGCAATTAAAATTTGCGACAGTAAAATATTATTTTTTGAAAAATTTACTGTAGAAAAGGCAATCCCTGGCGCAATTAAAATTTGCGACAGTAAAAAATTATTTTTTGAAAAATTTACTGTAGAAAAGGCAATCCCTGGCGCAATTAAAATTTGCGACAGTAAAAAATTATTTTTTGAATTATTTACTATAGAAAAGACAATCCCTGGCGTAATTAACATTTGCGACAGTATAAAATTAATTTGTGAAAAATTTACTATAGAAAAGGCAATACCTGGCGTATTTAAAATTTGCGACAGTAAAAAATTAATATTTGAAAAATTTACTGTAGAAAAGGCAATCCCTGGCGTATTTAAAATTTGCGACAGTAAAAAATTAATTTTTGAAAAATTTATTATAGAAAAGGCAATCCCTGGCGTATTTAAAATTTGCGACAGTAAAAAATTAATTTTTGAAAAATTTACTATAGAAAAGGCAATCCCTGGCGGATTTAAAATTTGCGACAGTAAAAAAGTATTTTTTGAAAAATTTACTATAGAAAAGGCAATCCCTGGCGCAATTAAAATTTGCGAGAGTAAAAAATTAATTTTTGAAAAATTAACTGTAGAAAAGGCAATCCCAGGCGTATTTAAAATTTGCGACAGTAAAAAATTAATCTTGAAAAATTTATTATAGAAAAGGCAATCCCTGGCGGGTTTAAAATTTGCGACAGTAAAAAATTATTTTTTGAATAATTTACTATAAAAAGGCAATCCCTGGCGCAATTAAAATTTGCGACAGTAGAAAATTATGTTTTTAAAAATTTACTGTAGAAAAGGCAATTCCTGGCGCAATTAAAATTTTCGACAGTAAAAAATTATTTTTTGCAAAATTTACTATAGAAAAGGCAATCCCTGGCGTAATTAAAATTTGCGACAGTATAAAATTAATTTGTGAAAAATTTACTATAGAAAAGGCAATCCCTGGCGTATTTAAAATTTGCGACAGTAAAAAATTAATTTTTGAAAAATTTACTGTAGAAAAGGCAATCCCTGGCGTATTTAAAATTTGCGACAGTAAAAATTAATTTTTGAAAAATTTACTATAGAAAAGGCAATCCCTGGCGTATTTAAAATTTGCGACAGTATAAAATTATTTTTTGAAAAATTTACTGTAGAAAAGGCAATCCCTGGCGCCATTAAAACTTTGCGACAGTAAAAAATTATTTTTTGTAAAATTTACTATAGAAAAGGCAAACCCTGGCGCAATTAAAATTTGCGACAGTAAAAAATTATTTTTTGAAAAATTTACTATAGAAAAGGCAATCCCTGGCGGATTTAAAATTTGCGACAGTTAAAAATTATTTTTTGCAAAATTTACTATAGAAAAGGCAATCCCTGGCGCAATTAAAATTTGCGACAGTAAAAAATTATTTTTTGCAAAATTTACTATAGAAGCGGCAATCCCTGACATATTTAAAATTTGCGACAGTATAAAATTAATTTTTGAAAAATTTACTATAGAAAAGGCAATCCCTGGCGTAATTAAAATTTTCGACAGTAAAAAATTAATTTTTGAAAAAGTTACAATAGAAAAGGCAATCCCTGGCGTAATTAAAATTTGCGACAGTATAAAATTATTTTTTGAAAAATTTACTATAGATAAGGCAATCCCTGGCGCAATTAAAATTTGCGAGAGCAAATTATTATTTTTTGAAAAATTTACTGTAGAAAAGGCAATCCCTGGCGCAATTCAAATTTGCGACAGTATAAAATTAATTTTTGAAAAATTTACTGTAGAATAGGCAATCCCTGGCGCAATTAAAATTTTCGACAGGAAAAAATTAATTTTTGAAAAATTTACTGTAGAAAAGGCAATCCCTGGCGCAATTAAAACTTGCGGCAGTAAAAAATTATTTTTTGTAAAATTTACTATAGATAAGGCAATCCCTGGCGCAATTAAAATTTGCGACAGTAAAAAATTAATTTTTGAAAAATTTACTATAGAAAAGGCAATCCCTGGCGCAATTAAAATTTGCCACACTAAAAAATTATTTTTTGAAAAATTTACTGTAGAAAAGATAATCCCTGGCGCAATTTAATATTGCGACAGTAAAAAATTATTTTTTGTAAAATTTACTATAGAAAAGGTAATCCCTGGCGCAATTAAAACTTGCGACAGTAAAAAATTATTTTTTGTAAAATTTACTGTAGAAAAGGCAATCCCTGGCGCAATTAAAATTTGCGACAGTAAAAAATTATTTTTTGAAAAATTTACTCTAGAAAAGGCAATCCCTGGCGCAATTAAAATTTGCGACAGTAGAAAATTATTTTTTGAAAAATTTACTGTAGAAATGGCAATCCCTGGCGCAATTAAAATTTGCGACAGTAAAAAATTATTTTTTGAAAAATCTACTATAGAAAAGGCAATCCCTGGCGGATTTAAAATTTGCGACAGTAAAAAATTATTTTGTGAAAAATTTACTATAGAAAAGGCAATCCCTGGCGTATTTAAAATTTGCGACAGTAAAAAATTAATTTTTGAAAAATTTACTATAGAAAAGGCAATCCCTGGCGGATTTAAAATTTGCAACAGTAAAAAATTATTTTTTGAATAATTTACAATAGAAAAGGCAATCCCTGGCGCAATTAAAATTTGCGACAGTAAAAAATTATTTTTTGAAAAATTTACTGTAGAAAACGCAATCCCTGGCGCAATTAAAATTTTCGACAGTAAAAAATTAATTTTTGAAAAATTTACTGTAGAAAAGGCAATCCCTGGCGCAATTGAAACTTGCGACAGTAAAAATTATTTTTTGTATAATTTACTATAGAAAGGCAATCCCTGGCGCAATTAAAATTTGCGACAGTAAAAAATTAATTTTTGAAAAATTTACTATAGAAAAGGCAATCCCTGGCGCAATTAAAATTTGCCACACTAAAAAATTATTTTTTGAAAAATTTACTGTAGAAAATGTAATCCGTGGCGCAATTAAAACTTGCGACAGTAAAAAAATATTTTTGAAAAATTTACTGTAGAAAAGGCAATACCTGGCGCAATTAAAATTTGCGACAGTAAAAAATAATTTTTTGAATATTTTACTATAGAAAAGACAATCCCTGGCGTAATTAAAATTTGCGACAGTATAAAATTAATTTGTGAAAAATTTACTATAGAAAAGGCAATCTCTGGCGTATTTAAAATTTGCGACAGTAAAAAATTAATTTTTGAAAAATTTACTATAGAAAAGGCAATCCCTGGCGCAATTAAAATTTGCGACAGTAAAAAATTATTTTTTGAAAAATTTACTGTAGAAAAGGCAATCCCTGGCGCAATTAAAATTTGCGACAGTAAAAAATTATTTTTTGTAAAATTTACTATAGAAAAGGCAATCCCTGGCGCAATTAAAATTTGCGACAGTAGAAAATTATTTTTTGAAAAATTTACTGTAGAAAAGGCAATCCCTGGCGCAATTAAAATTTGCGACAGTAAAAAATTATTTTTTGAGTAATTTACTATAGAAAAGGCAATCCCTGGCGCAATTCAAATTTGCGACAGTACAAAATTAATTTTTGAAAAATTTACTATAGAAAAGGCAATCCCTGGCGCAATTAAAATTTGCGACAGTAAAAAATTATTTTTTGCAAAATTTACTATAGAAACGGCAATCCCTGGCGCAATTAAAATTTGCGACAGTAAAAAATTATTTTTTGCAAAATTTACTATAGAAGAGGCAATCCCTGACATATTTAAAATTTGCGACAGTATAAAATTAATTTTTGAAAAATTTACTATAGAAAAGGCAATACCTGGCGTAATTAAAATTTTCGACAGTAAAAAATTAATCTGTGAAAAATTTACTATAGAAAAGGCAATCCCTGGCGTAATTAAAATTTGAAACAGTATAAAATTATTTTTTGAAAAATTTACTATAGAAAAGGCAATCCCTGGCGCAATTAAAATTTGCGAGAGTAAAAATTATTTTTTGAAAAATTTACTGTAGAAAAGCCAATCCCTGGCGCAATTAAAATTTGCGACAGTATAAAATTAATTTTTGAAAAATTTACTGTAGAAAAGGCAATCCCCTGGCGCAATTAAAATTTTCGACAGTAAAAAATTAATTTTTGAAAAATTTACTGTAGAAAAGGCAATCCCTGGCGCAATTAAAACTTGCGACAGTAAAAAATTATTTTTTGTAAAATTTACTATAGAAAAGGCAATCCCTGGCGAAATTAAAATTTGCGACAGTAAAAAATTAATTTTTGAAAAATTTACTATAGAAAAGGCAATCCCTGGCGCAATTAAAATTTGCCACACTAAAAAATAATTTTTTGAAAAATTTACTGTAGAAAAGGTAATCCCTGGCGCAATTAAAACTTGCGACAGTAAAAAATTATTTTTTGTAAAATTTATTATAGAAAAGGTAATCCCTGGCGCAATTAAAACTTGCGACAGTAAAAAAATTATTTTTGTAAAATTTACTGTAGAAAAGGCAATCCCTGGCGCAATTAAAATTTGCGACAGTAAAAAATTATTTTTTGAAAAATTTACTCTAGAAAAGGCAATCCCTGGCGCAATTAAAATTTGCGACAGTAGAAAATTATTTTTGAAAAATTTACTGTAGAAAAGGCAATCCCTTCCGCAGTTAAAATTTGCGACAGTAAAAAATTATTTTTTGAAAAATTTACTATAGAAAAGGCAATCCCTGGCGCAATTAAAATTTGCGACAGTAAAAAATTATTTTTTGCAAAATTTACTATAGAAAAGGCAATCCCTGGCGCAATTAAAATTTGCTTCAGTAAAAAATTATTTTGTGAAAAATTTACTATAGAAAAGGCAATCCCTGGCGTATTTAAAATTTGCGACAGTAAAAAATTAATTTTTGAAAATTTAATATAGAAAAGGCAATCCCTGGCGGATTTAAAATTTGCAACAGTAAGAAATTATTTTTTGAATAATTTACTATAGAAAAGGTAATCCCTGGCGTAATTAAAATTTGCGACAGTAAAAAATTATTTTTTGAAAAATTTTCTGTAGAAAAGGCAATCCCTGGCGCAATTAAAATTTGCGACAGTAAAAAATTATTTTTTGAAAAATTTAATATAGAAAAGGCAATCCCTGGCGCAATTAAAATTTGCGACAGTAAAAAATTATTTTTTGAATAATTTACTATAGAAAAGACAATCCCTGGCGTAATTAAAATTTGCGACAGTATAAAATTAATTTGTGAAAAATTTACTATAGAAAAGGCAATCCTTGGCGTATTTAAAATTTGCGACAGTAAAAAATTAATTTTTGAAAAATTTACTGTAGAAAAGGCAATCCCTGGCGTATTTAAAATTTGCGAGAGTAAAAAATTAATTTTTGAAAAATTTATTATAGGAAAGGCAATACCTGGCGGATTTAAAATTTGCGACAGTAAAATTTATTTTTTGCAAAATTTACTTTAGAAAAGGCAATCCCTGGCGTAATTAAAATTTGCGACAGTATAAAATTAATTTGTGAAAAATTTACTATAGAAAAGACAATCCCTGGCGTATTTAAAATTTGCGACAGTAAAAAATAAATTTTTGAAAAATTTACTGTAGAAAAGGCAATCCCTGGCGCAATTAAAATTTGCGACAGTAAAAAATTATTTTTTGAAAAATTTACTGTAGAAAAGGCAATCCCTGGCGCAATTAAAATTTGCGACAGTAAAAAATTATTTTTTGCAAAATTTACTATAGAAAAGGCAATCCCTGGCGCAATTAAAATTTGCGACAGTAGAAAATTATATTTTGAAAAATTTACTGTAGAAAAGGCAATCCCTGGCGCAATTAAAATTTGCGACAGTAAAAAATTATTTTTTGAATAATTTACTATAGAAAAGGCAATCCCTGGCGCAATTCAAATTTGCGACAGTAAAAAATTAATTTTTGAAAAATTTACTATAGAAAAGGCAATCCCTGGCGCAGTTAAAATTTGCGACAGTAAAAAATTATTTTTTACAAAATTTGCTATAGAAAAGGCAATCCCTGGCGCAATTAAAATTTGCGACAGTAAAAAATTATTTTTTGCAAAATTTACTATAGAAGAGGCAATCCCTGACATATTTAAAATTTGCGACAGTATAAAATTAATTTTTGAAAAATTTACTATAGAAAAGGCAATACCTGGCGCAATTAAAATTTTCGACAGTAAAAAATTAATTTGTGAATAATTTACTATAGAAAAGGCAATCCCTGGCGTAATTAAAATTTGAAACAGTATAAAATTATTTTTTGAAAAATTTACTATAGAAAAGGCAATCCCTGGCGCAATTAAAATTTGCGAGAGTAAAAAATTATTTTTTGAAAAATTTACTGTAGAAAAGGCAATCCCTGGCGTAATTAAAATTTGGGACAGTATAAAATTAATTTTTGAAAAATTTACTGTAGAAAAGGCAATCCCTGGCGCAATTAAAATTTTCGACAGTAAAAAATTATTTTTGAAAAATTTACTGTAGAAAAGGCAATCCCTGGCGCAATTAAAACTTGCGACAGTAAAAAATTATTTTTTGTAAAATTTACTATAGAAAAGGCAATCCCTGGCGAAATTAAAATTTGCGACAGTAAAAAATTAATTTTTGAAAAATTTACTATAGAAAAGGCAATCCCTGGCGCAATTAAAATTTGCCACACTAAAAAATAATTTTTTGAAATATTTACTATAGAAAAGGTAATCCCTGGCGCAATTAAAACTTGCGACAGTAAAAAATTAATTTTTGAAAAATTTACTATAGAAAAGGCAATCCCTGGCGCAATTAAAATTTGCGACAGTAAAAAATTATTTTTTGCAAAATTTACTATAGAAAAGGCAATCCCTGGCGCAATTAAAATTTGCGACAGTAAAAAATTATTTTTTGCAAAATTTACTATAGAAGAGGCAATCCCTGACATATTTAAAATTTGCGACAGTATAAAATTAATTTTTGAAAAATTTACTATAGAAAAGGCAATACCTGGCGTAATTAAAATTTTCGACAGTAAAAAATTAATTTGTGAAAAATTTACTATAGAAAAGGCAATCCCTGGCGTAATTAAAATTTGAAACAGTATAAAATTATTTTTTGAAAAATTTACTATAGAAAAGGCAATCCCTGGCGCAATTAAAATTTGCGAGAGTAAAAAATTATTTTTTGAAAAATTTACTGTAGAAAAGGCAATCCCTGGCGTAATTAAAATTTGCGACAGTATAAAATTAATTTTTGAAAAATTTACTGTAGAAAAGGCAATCCCTTGCGCAATTAAAATTTTCGACAGTAAAAAATTAATTTTTGAAAAATTTACTGTAGAAAAGGCAATCCCTGGCGCAATTAAAACTTGCGACAGTAAAAAATTATTTTTTGTAAAATTTACTATAGAAAAGGCAATACCTGGCGAAATTAAAATTTGCGACAGTAAAAAATTAATTTTTGAAAAATTTACTATAGAAAAGGCAATCCCTGGCGCAATTAAAATTTGCCACACTAAAAAATAATTTTTTGAAAAATTTACTGTAGAAAAGGTAATCCCTTTCGCAATTAAAACTTGCGACAGTAAAAAATTATTTTTTGTAAAATTTATTATAGAAAAGGTAATCCCTGGCGCAATTAAAACTTGCGACAGTAAAAAATTATGTTTTGTAACATTTACTGTAGAAAAGGCAATCCCTGGCGCAATTAAAATTTGCGACAGTAAAAAATTATTTTTTGAATAATTTACTATAGAAAAGACAATCCCTGGCGTAATTAAAATTTGCGACAGTATAAAATTAATTTGTGAAAAATTTACTATAGAAAATGCAATCCCTGGCGTATTTAAAATTTGCGACAGTAAAAAATTAATTTTTGAAAAATTTACTATAGAAAAGGCAATCCCTGGCGGATTTAAAATTTGCAACAGTAAGAAATTATTTTTTGAATAATTTACTATAGAAAAGGTAATCCCTGGCGCAATTAAAATTTGCGACAGTAAAAAATTATTTTTTGAAAAATTTTCTGTAGAAAAGGCAATCCCTGGCGCAATTAAAATTTGCGACAGTAAAAAATTATTTTTTGAAAAATTTACTATAGAAAAGGCAATCCCTGGCGCAATTAAAATTTGCGACAGTAAAAAATTATTTTTTGAATAATTTACTATAGAAAAGGCAATCCCTGGCGTAATTAAAATTTGCGACAGTATAAAATTAATTTGTGAAAAATTTACTATAGAAAAGGCAATCCCTGGCGTATTTAAAATTTGCGACAGTAAAAAATTAATTTTTGAAAAATTTACTGTAGAAAAGGCAATCCCTGGCGTATTTAAAATTTGCGACAATAAAAAATTAATTTTTGAAAAATTTATTATAGAAAAGGCAATACCTGGCGGATTTAAAATTTGCGACAGTAAAAAATTATTTTTTGCAAAATTTACTATAGAAAAGGCAATCCCTGGCGTAATTAAAATTTGCGACAGTATAAAATTAATTTGTGAAAAATTTACTATAGAAAAGACAATCCCTGGCGTATTTAAAATTTGCGACAGTAAAAAATTAATTTTTGAAAAATTTACTATAGAAAAGGCAATCCCTGGCGTATTTAAAATTTGCGACAGTAAAAAATTAATTTTTGAAAAATTTACTGTAGAAAAGGCAATCCCTGGCGTATTTAAAATTTGCGACAGTAAAAAATTAATTTTTGAAAAATTTATTATAGAAAAGGCAATCCCTGGCGTATTTAAAATTTGCGACAGTAAAAAATTAATTTTTGAAAAATTTATTATAGAAAAGGCAATTCCTGGCGGATTTAAAATTTGCGACAGTAAAAAATTATTTTTGAATAATTTACTATAGAAAAGGCAATCCCTGGCGGATTTAAAATTTGCGACAGTACAAAATTATTTTTTGAATAATTTACTATAGAAAAGGCAATCCCTGGCGCAATTAAAATTTGCGACAGTAGAAAATTATTTTTTGAAAAATTTACCGTAGAAAAGGCAATCCCTGGCGCAATTAAAATTTTTGACAGTAAAAAATTATTTTTTGCAAAATTTACTATAGAAAAGGCAATCCCTGGCGTAATTAAAATTCGCGACAGTATAAAATTAATTTGTGAAAAATTTACTATATAAAAGACAATCCCTGGCGTATTTAAAATTTGCGACAGTAAAAAATAAATTTTTGAAAAATTTACTGTAGAAAAGGCAATCCCTGGCGTATTTAAAATTTGCGACAGTAAAAAATTAATTTTTGAAAAATTTACTGTAGAAAAGGCAATCCCTGACGCAATTAAAACTTGCGACAGTAAAAAATTATTTTTTGAAAAATTTACTGTAGAAAAGGCAATCCCTGGCGTATTTAAAATTTGCGACAGTAAAAAATTAATTTTTGAAAAATTTATTATAGAAAAGGCAATCCCTGGCGTATTTAAAACTTGCGACAGTAAAAAATTAATTTTTTAAAAATTTATTATAGAAAAGGCAATTCCTGGCGGATTTAAAATTTGCGACAGTAAAAAATTATTTTTGAATAATTTACTATAGAAAAGGCAATCCCTGGCGGATTTAAAATTTGCGACAGTACAAAATTATTTTTTGAATAATTTACTATAGAAAAGGCAATCCCTGGCGCAATTAAAATTTGCGACAGTAGAAAATTATTTTTTGAAAAATTTACCGTAGAAAAGGCAATCCCTGGCGTATTTAAAATTTGCGACAGTAAAAAATTAATTTTTGAAAAATTTACTGTAGAAAAGGCAATCCCTTGCGCAATTAAAATTTTCGACAGTAAAAAATTAATTTTTAAAAAATTTACTGTAGAAAAGGCAATCCCTGGCGCAATTAAAACTTGCGACAGTAAAAAATTATTTTTTGTAAAATTTACTATAGAAAAGGCAATACCTGGCGAAATTAAAATTTGCGACAGTAAAAAATTAATTTTTGAAAAATTTACTATAGAAAAGGCAATCCCTGGCGCAATTAAAATTTGCCACACTAAAAAATAATTTTTTGAAAAATTTACTGTAGAAAAGGTAATCCCTTTCGCAATTAAAACTTGCGACAGTAAAAAATTATTTTTTGTAAAATTTATTATAGATAAGGTAATCCCTGGCGCAATTAAAACTTGCGACAGTAAAAAATTATGTTTTGTAAAATTTACTGTAGAAAAGGCAATCCCTGGCGCAATTAAAATTTGCGACAGTAAAAAATTATTTTTTGAATAATTTACTATAGAAAAGACAATCCCTGGCGTAATTAAAATTTGCGACAGTATAAAATTAATTTGTGAAAAATTTACTATAGAAAAGGCAATCCCTGGCGTATTTAAAATTTGCGACAGTAAAAAATTAATTTGTGAAAAATTTACTATAGAAAAGGCAATCCCTGGCGTAATTAAAATTTGAAACAGTATAAAATTATTTTTTGAAAATTTACTCTAGAAAAGGCAATCCCTGGCGCAATTAAAATTTGCGACAGTAGAAAATTATTTTTTGAAAAATTTACTGTAGAAAAGGCAATCCCTGGCGCAGTTAAAATTTGCGACAATAAAAAATTATTTTTTGAAAATTTACTATTCAAATGGCAATCCCTGGCGGATTTAAAATTTGCTACAGTAAAAAATTATTTTGTGAAAAATTTACTATAGAAAAGGCAATCCCTGGCGTATTTAAAATTTGCGACAGTAAAAATTAATTTTTGAAAAATTTACTATAGAAAAGGCAATCCCTGGCGGATTTAAAATTTGCAACAGTAAGAAATTATTTTTTGAATAATTTACTATAGAAAAGGTAATCCCTGGCGCAATTAAAATTTGCGACAGTAAAAAATTATTTTTTGAAAAATTTTCTGTAGAAAAGGCAATCCCTGGCGCAATTAAAATTTGCGACAGTAAAAAATTATTTTTTGAAAAATTTACTATAGAAAAGGCAATCCCTGGCGCAATTAAAATTTGCGACAGTAAAAAATTATTTTTTGAATAATTTACTATAGAAAAGGCAATCCCTGGCGTAATTAAAATTTGCGACAGTATAAAATTAATTTGTGAAAAATTTACTATAGAAAAGGCAATCCCTGGCGTATTTAAAATTTGCGACAGTAAAAAATTAATTTTTGAAAAATTTACTGTAGAAAAGGCAATCCCTGGCGTATTTAAAATTTGCGACAATAAAAAATTAATTTTTGAAAAATTTATTATAGAAAAGGCAATACCTGGCGGATTTAAAATTTGCGACAGTAAAAAATTATTTTTTGCAAAATTTACTATAGAAAAGGCAATCCCTGGCGTAATTAAAATTTGCGACAGTATAAAATTAATTTGTGAAAAATTTACTATAGAAAAGACAATCCCTGGCGTATTTAAAATTTGCGACAGTAAAAAATTAATTTTTGAAAAATTTACTATAGAAAAGGCAATCCCTGGCGTATTTAAAATTTGCGACAGTAAAAAATTAATTTTTGAAAAATTTACTGTAGAAAAGGCAATCCCTGGCGTATTTAAAATTTGCGACAGTAAAAAATTAATTTTTGAAAAATTTATTATAGAAAAGGCAATCCCTGGCGTATTTAAAATTTGCGACAGTAAAAAATTAATTTTTGAAAAATTTATTATAGAAAAGGCAATTCCTGGCGGATTTAAAATTTGCGACAGTAAAAAATTATTTTTGAATAATTTACTATAGAAAAGGCAATCCCTGGCGGATTTAAAATTTGCGACAGTACAAAATTATTTTTTGAATAATTTACTATAGAAAAGGCAATCCCTGGCGCAATTAAAATTTGCGACAGTAGAAAATTATTTTTTGAAAAATTTACCGTAGAAAAGGCAATCCCTGGCTCAATTAAAATTTTTGACAGTAAAAAATTATTTTTTGCAAAATTTACAATAGAAAAGGCAATCCCTGGCGTAATTAAAATTCGCGACAGTATAAAATTAATTTGTGAAAAATTTACTATAGAAAAGACAATCCCTGGCGTATTTAAAATTTGCGACAGTAAAAAATAAATTTTTGAAAAATTTACTGTAGAAAAGGCAATCCCTGGCGTATTTAAAATTTGCGACAGTAAAAAATTAATTTTTGAAAAATTTACTGTAGAAAAGGCAATCCCTGACGCAATTAAAACTTGCGACAGTAAAAAATTATTTTTTGAAAAAATTACTGTAGAAAAGGCAATCCCTGGCGCGACTAAAATTTGCGACAGTAAAAAATTATTTTTTGAAAAATTTACTGTAGAAAAGGCAATCCCTGGCGCAACTAAAATTTGCGACAGTAAAAAATTATTTTTTGAAAAATTTACTGTAGAAAAGGCAATCCCTGGCGCAATTAAAATTTTCGACAGTAAAAAATTAATTTTTGAAAAATTTACTGTAGAAAAGGCAATCCCTGGCGCAATTAAAACTTGCGACAGTAAAAAATTATTTTTTGTAAAATTTACTATAGAAAAGGCAATACCTGGCGAATTTAAAATTTGCGACAGTAAAAAATTATTTTTTGAATAATTTACTATAGAAAAGACAATCCCTGGCGTAATTAAAATTTGCGACAATATAAAATTAATTTGTGAAAAATTTACTATAGAAAAGGCAATCCCTGGCGTATTTAAAATTTGCGACAGTAAAAAATTAATTTGTGAAAAATTTACTATAGAAAAGGCAATCCCTGGCGTAATTAAAATTTGCGACAGTAAAAAATTAATTTTTGAAAAATTTATTATAGAAAAGGCAATACCTGGCGGATTTAAAATTTTCGACAGTAAAAAATTATTTTTTGCAAAATTTACTATTCAAATGGCAATCCCTGGCGGATTTAAAATTTGCTACAGTAAAAAATTATTTTGTGAAAAATTTACTATAGAAAAGGCAATCCCTGGCGTATTTAAAATTTGCGACAGTAAAAAATTAATTTTTGAAAAATTTACTATAGAAAAGGCAATCCCTGGCGGATTTAAAATTTGCAACAGTAAGAAATTATTTTTTGAATAATTTACTATAGAAAAGGTAATCCCTGGCGCAATTAAAATTTGCGACAGTATAAAATTATTTTTTGAAAATTTACTCTAGAAAAGGCAATCCCTGGCGCAATTAAAATTTGCGACAGTAGAAAATTATTTTTTGAAAAATTTACTGTAGAAAAGGCAATCCCTGGCGCAGTTAAAATTTGCGACAGTAAAAAATTATTTTTTGCAAAATTTACTATTCAAATGGCAATCCCTGGCGGATTTAAAATTTGCTACAGTAAAAAATTATTTTGTGAAAAATTTACTATAGAAAAGGCAATCCCTGGCGTATTTAAAATTTGCGACAGTAAAAAATTAATTTTTGAAAAATTTACTATAGAAAAGGCAATCCCTGGCGCAATTAAAATTTGCGACAGTATAAAATTATTTTTTGAAAATTTACTCTAGAAAAGGCAATCCCTAGCGCAATTAAAATTTGCGAGAGTAGAAAATTATTTTTTGAAAAATTTACTGTAGAAAAGACAATCCCTGGCGCAGTTAAAATTTGCGACAGTAAAAAATTATTTTTTGAAAAATTTACTATTCAAATGGCAATCCCTGGCGGATTTAAAATTTGCTACAGTAAGAAATTATTTTGTGAAAAATTTACTATAGAAAAGGCAATCCCTGGCGTATTTAAAATTTGCGACAGTAAAAAATTAATTTTTGAAAAATTTACTATAGAAAAGGCAATCCCTGGCGGATTTAAAATTTGCAACAGTAAGAAATTATTTTTTGAATAATTTACTATAGAAAAGGCAATCCCTGGCGCAATTAAAATTTGCGACAGTAAAAAATTATTTTTTGAAAAATTTACTATAGAAAAGGCAATCCCTGGCGCAATTAAAAGTTGCGACAGTAAAAAATTATTTTTTGAATAATTTACTATAGAAAAGACAATCCCTGGCGTAATTAAAATTTGCGACAGTATAAAATTAATTTGTGAAAAATTTACTATAGAAAAGGCAATCCCTGGCGTATTTAAAATTTGCGACAGTAAAAAATTATTTTTTGAAAAATTTACTGTAGAAAAGGCAATCCCTGGCGTATTTAAAATTTGCGACAGTAAAAAATTAATTTTTGAAAAATTTATTATAGAAAAGGCAATACCTGGCGGATTTAAAATTTGCGACAGTAAAAAATTATTTTTTGCAAAATTTACTATAGAAAAGGCAATCCCTGGCGTAATTAAAATTTGCGACAGTATAAATTAATTTGTGAAAAATTTACTATAGAAAAGACAATCCCTGGCGTATTTAAAATTTGCGACAGTAAAAAATTAATTTTTGAAAAATTTACTATAGAAAGGCAATCCCTGGCGTATTTAAATTTTGCGAGAGTAAAAAATTAATTTTTGAAAATTTTACTGTAGAAAAGGCAATCCCTGGCGTATTTAAAATTTGCGACAGTAAAAAATTAATTTTTGAAAAATTTATTATAGAAAAGGTAATCCCTGGCGTATTTAAAATTTGCGACAGTAAAAAATTAATTTTTGAAAAATTTACTATAGAACAAGGCAATCCCTGGCGGATTTAAAATTTGCGACAGTAAATAATTATTTTTTGAAAAATTTACTATAGAAAGGCAATCCCTGGCGCAATTAAAATTTGCGACAGTAAAAAATTAATTTTTGAAAAATTTACTGTAGAAAAGGCAATCCCTGGCCGTAATTAAAATTTGCGACAGTATAAAATTAATTTGTGAAAAATTTACTATAGAAAAGGCAATCCCTGGCGTATTTAAAATTTGCGACAGTAAAAAATTAATTTTTGAAAAATTTACTGTAGAAAAGGCAATCCCTGGCGTATTTAAAATTTGCGACAATAAAAAATTAATTTTTGAAAAATTTATTATAGAAAAGGCAATACCTGGCGGATTTAAAATTTGCGACAGTAAAAAATTATTTTTTGCAAAATTTACTATAGAAAAGGCAATCCCTGGCGTAATTAAATTTGCGACAGTATAAAATTAATTTGTGAAAAATTTACTATAGAAAAGACAATCCCTGGCTATTTAAAATTTGCGACAGTAAAAAATTAATTTTGAAAAATTTACTATAGAAAAGGCAATCCCTGGCGTATTTAAAATTTGCGACAGTAAAAAATTAATTTTTGAAAAATTTACTGTAGAAAAGGCAATCCCTGGCGTATTTAAAATTTGCGACAGTAAAAAATTAATTTTTGAAAAATTTATTATAGAAAAGGCAATCCCTGGCGTATTTAAAATTTGCGACAGTAAAAAATTAATTTTTGAAAAATTTACTATAGAAAAGGCAATCCCTGGCGGATTTAAAATTTGCGACAGTAAATAATTATTTTTTGAAAAATTTACTATAGAAAAGGGAATCCCTGGCGCAATTAAAATTTGCGACAGTAAAAAATTAATTTTGAAAAATTTACTGTAGAAAAGGCAATCCCTGGCGTATTTAAAATTTGCGACAGTAAAAAATTAATTTTTGAAAAATTTATTATAGAAAAGGCAATCCCTGGCGTATTTAAAATTTGCGACAGTAAAAAATTAATTTTTGAAAAATTTATTATAGAAAAGGCAATTCCTGGCGGATTTAAAATTTGCGACAGTAAAAAATTATTTTTGAATAATTTACTATAGAAAAGGCAATCCCTGGCGGATTTAAAATTTGCGACAGTACAAAATTATTTTTTGAATAATTTACTATAGAAAAGGCAATCCCTGGCGCAATTAAAATTTGCGACAGTAGAAAATTATTTTTTGAAAAATTTACCGTAGAAAAGGCAATCCCTGGCGCAATAAAATTTTTGACAGTAAAAAATTATTTTTTGCAAAATTTACTATAGAAAAGGCAATCCCTGGCGTAATTAAAATTCGCGACAGTATAAAATTAATTTGTGAAAAATTTACTATAGAAAAGACAATCCCTGGCGTATTTAAAATTTGCGACAGTAAAAAATAAATTTTTGAAAAATTTACTGTAGAAAAGGCAATCCCTGGCGTATTTAAAATTTGCGACAGTAAAAAATTAATTTTTGAAAAATTTACTGTAGAAAAGGCAATCCCTGGCGCAATTAAAATTTGCGACAGTAAAAAATTATTTTTTGAAAAATTTACTGTAGAAAAGGCAATCCTGGCGCAATTAAAATTTGCGACAGTAAAAAATTTATTTTTGAAAAATTTACTATAGAAAAGTCAATCCCTGTCGTAGTTAAAGTTTGCCACAGTAAAAAATTATTTTTTTAAAAAATTTACTGTAGAAAAGGCAATCCCTGGCGCAACTAAAATTTGCGACAGTAAAAAATTATTTTTTGAAAAATTTACTGTAGAAAAGGCAATCCCTGGCGCAACT
Organism: Dioctria linearis; assembly: GCA_963930735.1. Taxonomy (NCBI): domain Eukaryota; kingdom Metazoa; phylum Arthropoda; class Insecta; order Diptera; family Asilidae; genus Dioctria; species Dioctria linearis. The sequence continues at coordinate 71,816 of CAWVNZ010000651.1, forward strand.
AAAATTTGCGACAGTAAAAAATTATTTTTTGAAAAATTTACTGTAGAAAAGGCAATCCCTGGCGCAATTAAAATTTTCGACAGTAAAAAATTAATTTTTGAAAAATTTACTGTAGAGAAAAGGCAATCCCTGGCGCAATTAAAACTTGCGACAGTAAAAAATTATTTTTTGTAAAATTTACTATAGAAAAGGCAATACCTGGCGAATTTAAAATTTGCGACAGTAAAAAATTATTTTTTGAATAATTTACTATAGAAAAGACAATCCCTGGCGTAATTAAAATTTGCGACAGTATAAAAATTAATTTGTGAAAATTTACTATAGAAAAGGCAATCCCTGGCGTATTTAAAATTTGCGACAGTAAAAAATTAATTTGTGAAAAATTTACTATAGAAAAGGCAATCCCTGGCGTAATTAAAATTTGCGACAGTAAAAAATTAATTTTGAAAAATTTATTATAGAAAAGGCAATACCTGGCGGATTTAAAATTTGCGACAGTAAAAAATTATTTTTTGCAAAATTTACTATTCAATGGCAATCCCTGGCGGATTTAAAATTTGCTACAGTAAAAAATTATTTTGTGAAAAATTTACTATAGAAAAGGCAATCCCTGGCGTATTTAAAATTTGCGACAGTAAAAAATTAATTTTTGAAAAATTTACTATAGAAAAGGCAATCCCTGGCGGATTTAAAATTTGCAACAGTAAGAAATTATTTTTTGAATAATTTACTATAGAAAAGGTAATCCCTGGCGCAATTAAAATTTTGCGACAGTATAAAATTATTTTTTGAAAACTTACTCTAGAAAAGGCAATCCCTGGCGCAATTAAAAATTGCGACAGTAGAAAATTATTTTTTGAAAAATTTACTGTAGAAAAGGCAATCCCTGGCGCAGTTAAATTTGCGACAGTAAAAAATTATTTTTTGAAAAATTTACTATTCAAATGGCAATCCCTGGCGGATTTAAAATTTGCTACAGTAAAAAATTATTTTGTGAAAAATTTACTATAGAAAAGGCAATCCCTGGCGTATTTAAAATTTGCGACAGTAAAAAATTAATTTTTGAAAAATTTACTATAGAAAAGGCAATCCCTGGCGGATTTAAAATTTGCAACAGCAAGAAATTATTTTTTGAATAATTTACTATAGAAAAGGCAATCCCTGGCGCAATTAAAATTTGCGACAGTAAAAAATTATTTTTTGAAAAAATTTACTATAGAGAAGGCAATCCCTGGCGCAATTAAAATTTGCGACAGTAAAAAATTATTTTTTGAATAATTTACTATAGAAAAGACAATCCCTGGCGTAATTAAAATTTGCGACAGTATAAAATTAATTTGTGAAAAATTTACTATAGAAAAGGCAATCCTTGGCGTATTTAAAATTTGCGACAGTAAAAAATTAATTTTTGAAAAATTTACTGTAGAAAAGGCAATCCCTGGCGTATTTAAAATTTGCGACAGTAAAATATTAATTTTTGAAAAATTTATTTATAGAAAAGGCAATACCTGGCGGATTTAAAATTTGCGACAGTAAAAAATTATTTTTTGCAAAATTTACTATAGAAAAGGCAATCCCTGGCGTAATTAAAATTTGCGACAGTATAAAATTAATTTGTGAAAAATTTACTATAGAAAAGACAATCCCTGGCGTATTTAAAATTTGCGACAGTAAAAAATTAATTTTTGAAAAATTTACTATAGAAAAGGCAATCCCTGGCGTATTTAAATTTTGCGACAGTAAAAAATTAATTTTTGAAAAATTTACTGTAGAAAAGGCAATCCTGGCGTATTTAAAATTTGCGACAGTAAAAAATTAATTTTTGAAAAATTTATTATAGAAAAGGCAATCCCTGGCGTATTTAAAATTTGCGACAGTAAAAAATTAATTTTTGAAAAATTTACTATAGAAAAGGCAATCCCTGGCGGATTTAAAATTTGCGACAGTAAATAATTATCTTTTGAAAAATTTACTATAGAAAAGGCAATCCCTGGCGCAATTAAAATTTGCGACAGTAAAAAATTAATTTTTGAAAAATTTACTGTAGAAAAGGCAATCCCTTGCGTATTTAAAATTTGCGAAAGTAAAAAATTAATTTTTGAAAAATTTATTATAGAAAAGGCAATCCCTGGCGTATTTAAAATTTGCGACAGTAAAAATTAATTTTTGAAAAATTTATTATAAAAAAGGGCAATTCCTGGCGGATTTAAAATTTGCGACAGTAAAAAATTATTTTTGAATAATTTACTATAGAAAAGGCAATCCCTGGCGGATTTAAAATTTGCGACAGTACAAAATTATTTTTTGAATAATTTACTATAGAAAAGGCAATCCCTGGCGCAATTAAAATTTGCGACAGTAGAAAATTATTTTTTGAAAAATTTACCGTAGAAAAGGCAATCCCTGGCGCAATTAAAATTTTTGACAATAAAAAATTATTTTTTGCAAAATTTACTATAGAAAAGGCAATCCTTGGCGTAATTAAAATTCGCGACAGTATAAAATTAATTTGTGAAAAATTTACTATAGAAAAGACAATCCCTGGCGTATTTAAAATTTGCGACAGTAAAAAATAAATTTTTGAAAAATTTACTGTAGAAAAGGCAATCCCTGGCGTATTTAAAATTTGCGACAGTAAAAAATTAATTTTTGAAAAATTTACTGTAGAAAAGGCAATCCCTGGCGCAATTAAAATTTGCGACAGTAAAAAATTATTTTTTGAAAAATTTACTGCAGAAAAGGCAATCCCTGGCGCAATTAAAATTTGCGACAATAAAAAATTTATTTTTGAAAAATTTACTATAGAAAAGGCAATCCCTGGCGTAGTTAAAGTTTGCGACAGTAAAAAATTATTTTTTAAAAAATTTACTGTAGAAAAGGCAATCCCTGGCGCAACTAAAATTTGCGACAGTAAAAAATTATTTTTTGGAAAATTTACTGTAGAAAAGGCAATCCCTGGCGTATTTAAAATTTGCGACAGTAAAAAATTAATTTTTGAAAAATTTATTATAGAAAAGGCAATCCCTGGCGTATTTAAAATTTGCGACAGTAAAAAATTAATTTTTGAAAAATTTATTATAGAAAAGGCAATTCCTGGCGGATTTAAAATTTGCGACAGTAAAAAATTAATTTTTGAAAAATTACTATAGAAAAGGCAATCCCTGGCGTAATTAAAATTTTCGACAGTAAAAAATTAATTTTTGAAAATTTTACTATAGAAAAGGCAATCCCTGGCGTAATTAAAATTTGCGACAGTATAAAATTATTTTTTGAAAAATTTACTATAGAAAGGGCAATCCCTGGCCCAATTAAAATTTGCTACAGTAAAAAATTATTTTTTGAAAAATTTACTGTTGAAGAGGCAATCCCTGGCGCAATTAAAATTTGCGACAGTATAAAATTATTTTTTGTAAAATTTACTATAGAAAAGGCAATCCCTGGCGCAATTAAAATTTGCGACAGTAAAAAATTAATTTTTGAAAAATTTACTATAGAAAAGGCAATCCCTGGCGGAATTAAAATTTGCCACAGTAAAAAATTATTTTTTAAAAAATTTACTGTAGAAAAGGCAATCCCTGGCGCAACTAAAATTTGCGACAGTAAAAAATTATTTTTTGAAAAATTTACTGTAGAAAAGGCAATCCCTGGCGCAACTAAAATTTGCGACAGTAAAAAATTATTTTTTGAAAAATTTACTGTAGAAAAGGCAATCCCTGGCGCAATTAAAATTTTCGACAGTAAAAAATTAATTTTTGAAAAATTTACTGTAGAAAAGGCAATCCCTGGCGCAATTAAAACTTGCGACAGTAAAAAATTATTTTTTGTAAAATTTACTATAGAAAAGGCAATACCTGGCGAATTTAAAATTTGCGACAGTAAAAAATTATTTTTTGAATAATTTACTATAGAAAAGACAATCCCTGGCGTAATTAAAATTTGCGACAGTATAAAATTAATTTGTGAAAAATTTACTATAGAAAAGGCAATCCCTGGCGTATTTAAAATTTGCGACAGTAAAAAATTAATTTGTGAAAAATTTACTATAGAAAAGGCAATCCCTGGCGTAATTAAAATTTGCGACAGTAAAAAATTAATTTTTGAAAAATTTATTATAGAAAAGGCAATACCTGGCGGATTTAAAATTTGCGACAGTAAAAAATTATTTTTTTGCAAAATTTTACTATTCAAATGGCAATCCCTGGCGGATTTAAAATTTGCTACAGTAAAAAATTATTTTGTGAAAAATTTACTATAGAAAAGGCAATCCCTGGCGTATTTAAAATTTGCGACAGTAAAAAATTAATTTTTGAAAAATTTACTATAGAAAAGGCAATCCCTGGCGGATTTAAAATTTGCAACAGTAAGAAATTATTTTTTGAATAATTTACTATAGAAAAGGTAATCCCTGGCGCAATTAAAATTTGCGACAGTATAAAATTATTTTTTGAAAACTTACTCTAGAAAAGGCAATCCCTGGCGCAATTAAAAATTGCGACAGTAGAAAATTATTTTTTGAAAAATTTACTGTAGAAAAGGCAATCCCTGGCGCAGTTAAAATTTGCGACAGTAAAAAATTATTTTTTGAAAAATTTACTATTCAAATGGCAATCCCTGGCGGATTTAAAATTTGCTACAGTAAAAAATTATTTTGTGAAAAATTTACTATAGAAAAGGCAATCCCTGGCGTATTAAAATTTGCGACAGTAAAAAATTAATTTTTGAAAAATTTACTATAGAAAAGGCAATCCCTGGCGGATTTAAAATTTGCAACAGCAAGAAATTATTTTTTGAATAATTTACTATAGAAAAGGCAATCCCTGGCGCAATTAAAATTTGCGACAGTAAAAAATTATTTTTTGAAAAATTTACTATAGAGAAGGCAATCCCTGGCGCAATTAAAATTTGCGACAGTAAAAAATTATTTTTTGAATAATTTACTATAGAAAAGACAATCCCTGGCGTAATTAAAATTTGCGACAGTATAAAATTAATTTGTGAAAAATTTACTATAGAAAAGGCAATCCTTGGCGTATTTAAAATTTGCGACAGTAAAAAATTAATTTTTGAAAAATTTACTGTAGAAAAGGCAATCCCTGGCGTATTTAAAATTTGCGACAGTAAAAAATTAATTTTTGAAAAATTTATTATAGAAAAGGCAATACCTGGCGGATTTAAAATTTGCGACAGTAAAAAATTATTTTTTGCAAAATTTACTATAGAAAAGGCAATCCCTGGCGTAATTAAAATTTGCGACAGTATAAAATTAATTTGTGAAAAATTTACTATAGAAAAGACAATCCCTGGCGTATTTAAAATTTGCGACAGTAAAAAATTAATTTTTGAAAAATTTACTATAGAAAAGGCAATCCCTGGCGTATTTAAATTTTGCGACAGTAAAAAATTAATTTTTGAAAAATTTACTGTAGAAAAGGCAATCCCTGGCGTATTTAAAATTTGCGACAGTAAAAAATTAATTTTTGAAAAATTTATTATAGAAAAGGCAATCCCTGGCGTATTTAAAATTTGCGACAGTAAAAAATTAATTTTTGAAAAATTTACTATAGAAAAGGCAATCCCTGGCGGATTTAAAATTTGCGACAGTAAATAATTATCTTTTGAAAAATTTACTATAGAAAAGGCAATCCCTGGCGCAATTAAAATTTGCGACAGTAAAAAATTAATTTTTGAAAAATTTACTGTAGAAAAGGCAATCCCTTGCGTATTTAAAATTTGCGACAGTAAAAAATTAATTTTTGAAAAATTTATTATAGAAAAGGCAATCCCTGGCGTATTTAAAATTTGCGACAGTAAAAAATTAATTTTTGAAAAATTTTATAAAAAAGGCAATTCCTGGCGGATTTAAAATTTGCGACAGTAAAAAATTATTTTTGAATAATTTACTATAGAAAAGGCAATCCCTGGCGGATTTAAAATTTGCGACAGTACAAAATTATTTTTTGAATAATTTACTATAGAAAAGGCAATCCCTGGCGCAATTAAAATTTGCGACAGTAGAAAATTATTTTTTGAAAAATTTACCGTAGAAAAGGCAATCCCTGGCGCAATTAAAATTTTTGACAATAAAAAATTATTTTTTGCAAAATTTACTATAGAAAAGGCAATCCTTGGCGTAATTAAAATTCGCGACAGTATAAAATTAATTTGTGAAAAATTTACTATAGAAAAGACAATCCCTGGCGTATTTAAAATTTGCGACAGTAAAAAATAAATTTTTGAAAAATTTACTGTAGAAAAGGCAATCCCTGGCGTATTTAAAATTTGCGACAGTAAAAAATTAATTTTTGAAAAATTTACTGTAGAAAAGGCAATCCCTGGCGCAATTAAAATTTGCGACAGTAAAAAATTATTTTTTGAAAAATTTACTGCAGAAAAGGCAATCCCTGGCGCAATTAAAATTTGCGACAATAAAAAATTTATTTTTGAAAAATTTACTATAGAAAAGGCAATCCCTGGCGTAGTTAAAGTTTGCGACAGTAAAAAATTATTTTTTAAAAAATTTACTGTAGAAAAGGCAATCCCTGGCGCAACTAAAATTTGCGACAGTAAAAAATTATTTTTTGGAAAATTTACTGTAGAAAAGGCAATCCCTGGCGTATTTAAAATTTGCGACAGTAAAAAATTAATTTTTGAAAAATTTATTATAGAAAAGGCAATCCCTGGCGTATTTAAAATTTGCGACAGTAAAAAATTAATTTTTGAAAAATTTATTATAGAAAAGGCAATTCCTGGCGGATTTAAAATTTGCGACAGTAAAAAATTAATTTTTGAAAAAATTTACTATAGAAAAGGCAATCCCTGGCGTAATTAAAATTTTCGACAGTAAAAAATTAATTTTTGAAAATTTTACTATAGAAAAGGCAATCCCTGGCGTAATTAAAATTTGCGACAGTATAAAATTATTTTTTGAAAAATTTACTATAGAAAGGGCAATCCCTGGCCCAATTAAAATTTGCTACAGTAAAAAATTATTTTTTGAAAAATTTACTGTTGAAGAGGCAATCCCTGGCGCAATTAAAATTTGCGACAGTATAAATTATTTTTTGTAAAATTTACTATAGAAAAGGCAATCCCTGGCGCAATTAAAATTTGCGACAGTAAAAATTAATTTTTGAAAAATTTACTATAGAAAAGCAATCCCTGGCGGAATTAAAATTTGCCACAGTAAAAAATTATTTTTTGAAAAATTTACTGTAGAAAAGGTAATCCCTGGCGCAATTAAAACTTGCGACAGTAAAAAATTATTTTTTGAAAAATTTACTATAGAAGAGGCAATCCCTGGCGTATTTAAAATTTGCGACAGTATAAAATTATTTTTTGAAAAATTTACTATAGAAAGGGCAATCCCTGGCCCAATTAAAATTTGCGACAGTAAAAAATTATTTTTTGAAAAATTTACTATAGAAAAGGCAATCCCTGGCGTATTTAAAATTTGCGACAGTAAAAAATTAATTTTTGAAAAATTCCCTATAGAAAAGGCAATCTCTGGCGGATTTAAAATTTGCGACAGTAAAAAATTAATTTTTGAAAAATTTACTATAGAAAAGGCAATCCCTGGCGCAATTAAAATTTGCGACAGTAAAAAATTATTTTTTGCAAAATTTACTATAGAAAAGGCAATCCCTGGCGCAATTAAAATTTGCGACAGTAAAAAATTATTTTTTTAAAATTTACTATAGAAGAGGCAATCCCTGGCGTATTTAAAATTTGCGACAGTATAAAACTAATTTTGAAAAATTTACTATAGAAAAGGCAATCCCTGGCGTAATTAAAACTTTCGACAGTAAAAAATTATTTTTTGAATAATTTAATATAGAAACGCAATCCCCTGGCGCAGTTAAAATTTGCGACAGTAAAAAATTAATTTGTGAAAAATTTACTATAGAAAAGGCAATCCCTGGCGTATTTAAAATTTGCGACAGTAAAAATTATTTTTTGAAAAATTTACTGTAGAAAAGGCAATCCCTGGCGCAATTAAAAATTGCGACAGTAAAAAATTATTTTTTGTATAATTTACTATAGAAAAGGCAATCACTGGCGCAATTAAAATTTGCGACAGTAAAAAATTATTTTTTGCAAAATTTACTGTAGAAAAGGCAATGCCTGGCGCAATTTAAATTTGCGACAGTAAAAAATTATTTTTTTGAAAAATTTACTATAGAAAAGGCAATCCCTGGCGGATTTAAAATTTGCGACAGTAAAAAATTAATTTTTGAAAAATTTACTATAGAAAAGGCAATCCCTGGCGCAATTAAAATTTGCGACAGTAAAAAAATATTTTTTGCAATATTTACTATAGAAAAGCAATCCCTGGCGCAATTAAAATTTGCGACAGTAAAAAATTATTTTTTGCATAATTTACTATAGAAGAGGCAATCCCTGGCGTATTTAAAATTTGCGAAAGTATAAAATTAATTTTTGAAAAATTTACTATAGAAAAGGCAATCCCTGGCGTAGTTAAAATTTTCGACAGTAAAAAATTAATTTTTGAAAAATTTACTATAGAAATGGCAATCCCTGGCGTAATTAAAATTTGCGACAGTATAAAATTATTTTTTGAAAAATTTACTATAGAAAAGGGCAATCCCTGGCGCAATTAAAACTTGCGACAGTAAAAAATTATTTTTTGTAAAATTTACTATAGAAAAGGTAATCCCGGGCGCAATTAAAACTTGCGACAGTAAAAAATTATTTTTTGTAAAATTTACTGTAGAAAGGGCAATCCCTGGCGCAGTTAAAATTTGCGACAGTAAAAAATTATTTTTTGAAAAATTTACTGTAGAAAAGGCAATCCCTGGCGCAATTAAAATTTGCGACAGTAGAAAATTATTTTTTGAAAAATTTACTGTAGAAAAGGCAATCCCTGGCGCAATAAAAATTTGCGACAGTAAAAAATTATTTTTTGAATAATTTACTATAGAAAAGGCAATACCTGGCGGATTTAAAATTTGCGACAGTAAACAATTATTTTGTGAAAAATTTACTATAGAAAAGGCAATCCCTGGCGTATTTAAAATTTGCGACAGTAAAAAATTAATTTTTGAATAATTTACTATAGAAAAGGCAATCCCTGGCGGATTTAAAATTTGCGACAGTAAAAAATTATTTTTTGCAAAATTTACTATAGCAAAGGTAATCCCTGGCGCAATTAAAATTTGCGACAGTATAAAATTATTTTTTGCAAAATTTACTGTAGAAAAGGCAATCGCTGGCGCAATTAAAATTTGCGACAGTAGAAAATTATTTTGTGAAAAATTTACTGTAGAAAAGGCAATCGCTGGCGCAATTAAAATTTGCGACAGTAGAAAATTATTTTGTGAAAAATTTACTGTAGAAAAGGCAATCCCTGGAGCAATTAAAATTTGAGACAGTAGAAAATTATTTTTTGAAAAATTTACTGTAGAAAAGGCAATCCCTGGCGTAATTAAAATTTTCGACATTAAAAAATTATTTTTTGCAAAATTTACTATAGAAAAGGCAATCCCTGGCTTAATTAAAATTTGCGACAGTATAAAATTATTTTTTGAAAAATTTACTGTAGAAAAGGCAATCCCTGGCGCAATTAAAATTTGCGACAGTAGAAAATTATTTTTTGAAAAATTTACTGTAGAAAAGGCAATCCCTGGCGCAATTAAAATTTTCGACAGTAAAATTTATTTTTTGCAAAATTTACTATAGAAAAGGCAATCCCCTGGCGTAATTAAAATTTGCGACAGTATAAAATTAATTTGTGAAAAATTTACTATAGAAAAGGCAATCCCTGGCGTAATTAAAATTTGCGACAGTAAAAAATTATTTTTTGAAAAATTTACTATAGAAAAGGCAACCCCTGGCGCGATTAAAATTTGCGACAGTATATAATTATTTTTTGAAAAATTTACTATAGAAAAGCAATCCCTAGCGCAATTAAAATTTGCGACAGTAAAAAATTATTTTTTGCAAAATTTGCTATAGAAGAGGCAATCCTGACATATTTAAAATTTGAGACAGTATAAAATTAATTTTTGAATAATTTACTATAGAAAACGCAATCCCTGGCGGATTAAAATTTGCGACAGTAAAAAATTTATTTGTGAAAAATTTACTATAGAAAAGGCAATCCCTGGCGTATTTAAAATTTGCGACCGTAAAAAATTAATGTTTGAAAAATTTACTATAGAAGAGGCAAAACCTGGCGTATTTAAAATTTGCGACAGTAAAAAATTAATTTTTGAAAAATTTACTATAGAAAAGGCAATCCCTGGCGTATTTAAAATTTGCGACAGTATAAAAATTATTTTTTTGAATAATTTACTATAGAAAAGGCAATCCCTGGCGCAGTTAAAATTTGCGAAAGTAAAAAATTATTTTTTGAAAAATTTACTATAGAAAATGCAATCCCTGGCGTATTTAAAATTTGCGACAGTAAAAAATTAATTTTTGAAAAATTTACTATAGAAAAGGCAATCCCTGGCGGATTTAAAATTTGCGACAATAAAAAATTAATTTTTGAAAAATTTACTATAGAAAAGGCAATCCCTGGCGCAATTAAAATTTACGACAATAAAAAATTATTTTTTGCAATATTTACTATAGAAAGGCAATCCCTGGCGCAATTAAAATTTGCCACAGTAAAAAATTATTTTTTGTCAAAATTTACTATAGAAGAGGCAATCCCTGGCGTATTTAAAATTTGCGAAAGTATAAAATTAATTTTTGAAAAATTTACTATAGAAAAGCCAATCCCTGGCGTAGTTAAAATTTTCGACAGTAAAAAATTAATTTTTGAAAAATTTACTATAGAAAAGGCAATCCCTGGCGTAATTAAAATTTGCGACAGTAAAAAATTATTTTTTGAAAAATTTACTATAGAAAAGGCAATCCCTGGCGCAATTAAAATTTGCGACAGTATATAATTATTTTTTGAAAAATTTACTATAGAAAAGCAATCCCTAGCGCAATTAAAATTTGCGACAGTAAAAAATTATTTTTTGCAAAATTTACTATAGAAGAGGCAATCCCTGACATATTTAAAATTTGAGACAGTATAAAATTAATTTTTGAAAAATTTACTATAGAAAAGGCAATCCCTGGCGTAATTAAAATTTTCGACAGTAAAAAATTAATTTTGGAAAAATTTACTATAGAAAAGGCAATCCCTGGCGTAATTAAAATTTGAAACAGTATAAAATAATTTTTTGAAAAATTTACTATAGAAAAGGCAATCCCTGGCGCAGTTAAAATTTGCGAGAGTAAAAAATTATTTTTTGAAAAATTTACTGTAGAAAAGGCAATCCCTGGCGCAATTAAAACTTGCGACAGTATAAAATTAATTTTTGAAAAATTTACTGTAGAAAAGGCAATCCCTGGCGTATTTAAAATTTGCGACAGTAAAAAACTACTTTTTGAAAAATTTACTATAGAAAAGGCAATCCCTGGCGGATTTAAAATTTGCAACAGTAAGAAATTATTTTTTGAATAATTTACTATAGAAAAGGTAATCCCTGGCGCAATTAAAATTTGCGACAGTAAAAAATTATTTTTTGAAAAATTTACTGTAGAAAAGGCAATCCCTGTCGTAATTAAAATTTGCGACAGTAAAAAATTATTTTTTGAAAAATTTACTGTAGAAAAGGAAATCCCTGGAGCAATTAAAATTTGCGACAGTAAAAGATTATTTTTTGAATCATTTACTATAGAAAAGACAATCCCTGGCGTAATTAAAATTTGCGACAGTATAAAATTAATTTGTGAAAAATTTACTATAGAAAAGGCAATCCCTGGCGAATTTAAAATTTGCGACAGTAAAAAATTAATTTTTGAAAAATTTACTGTAGAAAAGGCAATCCCCGGCGTATTTAAAATTTGCGACAGTAAAAAATTAATTTTTGAAAAATTTATTATAGAAAAGGCAATCCCTGGCGGATTTAAAATTTGCGACAGTAAAAAATTATTTTTTGCAAAATTTACTATAGAAAAGGCAATCCCTGGCGTAATTAAAATTTGCGACAGTATAAAATTAATTTGTGAAAAATTTACTATAGAAAAGACAATCCCTGGCGTATTTAAAATTTGCGACAGTAAAAAATAAATTTTTGAAAAATTTACTGTAGAAAAGGCAATCCCTGGCGTATTTAAAATTTGCGACAGTAAAAAATTAATTTTTGAAAAATTTACTATAGAAAAGGCAATCCCTGGCGTATTTAAAATTTGCGATAGTAAAAAATTAATTTTTGAAAATTTTCCTGTAGAAAAGGCAATCCCTGGCGTATTTAAAATGTGCGACAGTAAAAAATTAATTTTTGACAAATTTATTATAGAAAAGGCAATCCCTGGCGTATTTAAAATTTGCGACAGTAAAAAATTAATTTTTGAAAAATTTACTATAGAAAAGGCAATCCCTGGCGGATTTAAAATTTGCGACAGTAAATAATTATTTTTTGAAAAATTTACTATAGAAAAGGCAATCACTGGCGCAATTAAAATTTGCGACAGTAAAAAATTAATTTTTGAAAAATTTACTGTAGAAAAGGCAATACCTGGCGTATTTAAAATTTGCGACAGTAAAAAATTAATTTTTGAAAAATTTATTATAGAAAAGGCAATCCCTGGCGTATTTAAAATTTGCGACAGTAAAAATTAATTTTTGAAAAATTTATTATAGAAAAGGCAATCCCTGGCGGATTTAAAATTTGCGACAGTAAAAAATTATTTTTGAATAATTTACTATAGAAAAGGCAATCCTTGGCGGATTTAAAATTTGCGACAGTAAAAAATTATTTTTTGAATAATTTACTATAGAAAAGGCAATCCCTGGCGCAATTAAAATTTGCGACAGTAGAAAATTACTTTTTGAAAAATTTACCGTAGAAAAGGCAATCGCTGGCGCAATTAAAATTTTCGACAGTAAAAAATTATTTTTTGCAAAATTTACTATAGAAAAGGCAATCCCTGGCGTAATTAAAATTTGCGACAGTATAAAATTAATTTGTGAAAAATTTACTATAGAAAAGACAATCCCTGGCGTATTTAAAATTTGCGACAGTAAAAAATAAATTTTTGAAAAATTTACTGTAGAAAAGGCAATCCCTGGCGTATTTAAAATTTGCGACAGTAAAAAATTAATTTTTGAAAAATTTGCTATAGAAAAGGCAATCCCTGGCGTATTTAAAATTTGCGACAGTATAAAATTATTTTTTGAAAAATTTACTGTAGAAAAGGCAATCCCTGGCACAATTAAAACTTGCCACAATAACAAATTATTTTTTGTAAAATTTACTATAGAAAAGGCAATCCCTGGCGCAATTAAATTTTGCGACAGTAAAAAATTATTTTTTGAAAAATTTACTATAGAAAAGGCAATCCTTGGCGGATTTAAAATTTGCGACAGTAAAAAATTATTTTTTGAAAAATTTACTGTAGAAAAGGCAATCCATGGCGCAATTAAAATTTGCCACAGTAAAAAATTATTTTTTGAATAATTTACTATAGAAAACGCAATCCCTGGCGGATTTAAAATTTGCGACAGTAAAAAATTAATTTTTGAAAAATTTACTATAGAAAAGGCAATCCCTGGCGTATTTAAAATTGGCGACAGTATAAAATTATTTTTTGAAAAATTTACTGTAGAAAAGGCAATCCCTGGCACAATTAAAACTTGCCACAATAACAAATTATTTTTTATAAAATTTACTATAGAAAAGGCAATCCCTGGCGCAATTAAAATTTGCGACAGTAAAAAATTATTTTTTGAAAAATTTACTGTAGAAAAGGCAATCCCTGGTGCAATTAAAATTTGCGACAGTAAAAAATTAATTTTTGAAAAATTTACTATAGAAAAGGCAATCCCTGGCTTAATTAAAGTTTGCGACAGTAAAAAATTATTTTTTGAAAAATTTACTATAGAAAAGGCAATCCTTGGCGGATTTAAAATTTGCGACAGTAAAAAATTATTTTTTGAAAAATTTACTGTAGAAAAGGCAATCCATGGCGCAATTAAAATTTGCGACAGTATAAAATTAATTTGTGAAAAATTTACTATAGGAAAGACAATCCCTGGCGTATTTAAAATTTGCGACAGTAAAAAATAAATTTTTGAAAAATTTACTGTAGAAAAGGCAATCCCTGGCGTATTTAAAATTTGCGACAGTAAAAAATTATTTTTTGTTAAATTTACTATAGAAAAGGTAATCCCTGGCGCAATTAAAACTTGCGACAGTAAAAAATTATTTTTTGTAAAATTTACTGTAGAAAAGGCAATCCCTGGCGCAATTAAAATTTGCGACAGTAAAAAATTATTTTTTGAAAAATTTACTCTAGAAAAGGCAATCCCTGGCGCAATTAAAATTTGCGACGGTAGAAAATTATTTTTTGATAAATTTACTGTAGAAAAGGCAGTCCCTGGCGCAGTTAAAATTTGCGACAGTAAAAAATTATTTTTTGAAAAATTTACTATAGAAAAGGCAATCCCTGGCGGATTTAAAATGTGCGACAGTAAAAAATTATTTTGTGAAAAATTTACTACAGAAAAGGCAATCCCTGGCGTATTTAAAATTTGCGACAGTAAAAAACTACTTTTTGAAAAATTTACTATAGAAAAGGCAATCCCTGGCGGATTTAAAATTTGCAACAGTAAGAAATTATTTTTTGAATAATTTACTATAGAAAAGGCAATCCCTGGCGAATTTAAAATTTGCGACAGTAAAAAATTAATTTTTGAAAAATTTACTGTAGAAAAGGCAATCCCCGGCGTATTTAAAATTTGCGACAGTAAAAAATTAATTTTTGAAAAATTTATTATAGAAAAGGCAATCCCTGGCGGATTTAAAATTTGCGACAGTAAAAAATTAATTTTTGAAAAATTTACTATAGAAAAGGCAATCCCTGGCGGATTTAAAATTTGCGACAGTAAAAAATTATTTTTGAATAATTTACTATAGAAAAGGCAATCCTTGGCGGATTTAAAATTTGCGACAGTAAAAAATTATTTTTTGAATAATTTACTATAGAAAAGGCAATCCCTGGCGCAATTAAAATTTGCGACAGTAGAAAATTACTTTTTGAAAAATTTACCGTAGAAAAGGCAATCGCTGGCGCAATTAAAATTTTCGACAGTAAAAAATTATTTTTTGCAAAATTTACTATAGAAAAGGCAATCCCTGGCGTAATTAAAATTTGCGACAGTATAAAATTAATTTGTGAAAAATTTACTATAGAAAAGACAATCCCTGGCGTATTTAAAATTTGCGACAGTAAAAAATAAATTTTTGAAAAATTTACTGTAGAAAAGGCAATCCCTGGCGTATTTAAAATTTGCGACAGTAAAAAATTAATTTTTGAAAAATTTACTGTAGAAAAGGCAATCCCCGGCGTATTTAAAATTTGCGACAGTAAAAAATTAATTTTTGAAAAATTTACTATAGAAAAGGCAATCCCTGGCGGATTTAAAATTTGCGACAGTAAATAATTATTTTTTGAAAAATTTACTATAGAAAAGGCAATCACTGGCGCAATTAAAATTTGCGACAGTAAAAAATTAATTTTTGAAAAATTTATTGTAGAAAAGGCAATCCCTGGCGTATTTAAAATTTGCGACAGTAAAAAATTAATTTTTGAAAAATTTATTATAGAAAAGGCAATCCCTGGCGGATTTAAAATTTGCGACAGTAAAAAATTATTTTTTGCAAAATTTACTATAGAAAAGGCAATCCCTGGCGTAATTAAAATTTGCGACAGTATAAAATTAATTTGTGAAAAATTTACTATAGAAAAGACAATCCCTGGCGTATTTAAAATTTGCGACAGTAAAAAATAAATTTTTGAAAAATTTACTGTAGAAAAGGCAATCCCTGGCGTATTTAAAATTTGCGACAGTAAAAAATTAATTTTTGAAAAATTTACTATAGAAAAGGCAATCCCTGGCGTATTTAAAATTTGCGATAGTAAAAAATTAATTTTTGAAAATTTTCCTGTAGAAAAGGCAATCCCTGGCGTATTTAAAATGTGCGACAGTAAAAAATTAATTTTTGACAAATTTATTATAGAAAAGGCAATCCCTGGCGTATTTAAAATTTGCGACAGTAAAAAATTAATTTTTGAAAAATTTACTATAGAAAAGGCAATCCCTGGCGGATTTAAAATTTGCGACAGTAAATAATTATTTTTTGAAAAATTTACTATAGAAAAGGCAATCACTGGCGCAATTAAAATTTGCGACAGTAAAAAATTAATTTTTGAAAAATTTACTGTAGAAAAGGCAATCCCTGGCGTATTTAAAATTTGCGACAGTAAAAAATTAATTTTTGAAAAATTTATTATAGAAAAGGCAATCCCTGGCGCAATTAAAACTTGCGACAGTAAAAAATTATTTTTTGAATAATTTACTATAGAAAAGGCACTCCCTGGCGGATTTAAAATTTGCGACAGTAAAAAATTATTTTTTGAAAAATTTACTATAGAAAAGGTAATCCCTGGCGCAATTACAATTTGCGACAGTATAAAATTATTTTTTGAAAAATTTACTGTAGAAAAGCCAATCCCTGGCGCAATTAAAATTTGCGACAGTAAAAATTAATTTTTGAAAAATTTATTATAGAAAAGGCAATCCCTGGCGGATTTAAAATTTGCGACAGTAAAAAATTATTTTTGAATAATTTACTATAGAAAAGGCAATCCTTGGCGGATTTAAAATTTGCGACAGTAAAAAATTATTTTTTGAATAATTTACTATAGAAAAGGCAATCCCTGGCGCAATTAAAATTTGCGACAGTAGAAAATTACTTTTTGAAAAATTTACCGTAGAAAAGGCAATCGCTGGCGCAATTAAAATTTTCGACAGTAAAAAATTATTTTTTGCAAAATTTACTATAGAAAAGGCAATCCCTGGCGTAATTAAAATTTGCGACAGTATAAAATTAATTTGTGAAAAATTTACTATAGAAAAGACAATCCCTGGCGTATTTAAAATTTGCGACAGTAAAAAATAAATTTTTGAAAAATTTACTGTAGAAAAGGCAATCCCTGGCGTATTTAAAATTTGCGACAGTAAAAAATTAATTTTTGAAAAATTTGCTATAGAAAAGGCAATCCCTGGCGTATTTAAAATTTGCGACAGTATAAAATTATTTTTTGAAAAATTTACTGTAGAAAAGGCAATCCCTGGCACAATTAAAACTTGCCACAATAACAAATTATTTTTTGTAAAATTTACTATAGAAAAGGCAATCCCTGGCGCAATTAAATTTTGCGACAGTAAAAAATTATTTTTTGAAAAATTTACTATAGAAAAGGCAATCCTTGGCGGATTTAAAATTTGCGACAGTAAAAAATTATTTTTTGAAAAATTTACTGTAGAAAAGGCAATCCATGGCGCAATTAAAATTTGCCACAGTAAAAAATTATTTTTTGAATAATTTACTATAGAAAACGCAATCCCTGGCGGATTTAAAATTTGCGACAGTAAAAAATTAATTTTTGAAAAATTTACTATAGAAAAGGCAATCCCTGGCGTATTTAAAATTGGCGACAGTATAAAATTATTTTTTGAAAAATTTACTGTAGAAAAGGCAATCCCTGGCACAATTAAAACTTGCCACAATAACAAATTATTTTTTATAAAATTTACTATAGAAAAGGCAATCCCTGGCGCAATTAAAATTTGCGACAGTAAAAAATTATTTTTGAAAAATTTACTGTAGAAAAGGCAATCCCTGGTGCAATTAAAATTTGCGACAGTGAAAAATTAATTTTTGAAAAATTTACTATAGAAAACGCAATCCCTGGCGTATTTAAAATTTGCGACAGTAAAAAATTAATTTTTGAAAATTTTACTGTAGAAAAGGCAATCCCTGGCGTATTTAAAATTTGCGAAAGTAAAAAATTAATTTTTGAAAAATTTATTATAGAAAAGGCAATCCCTGGCGTATTTAAAATTTGCGACAGTAAAAAATTAATTTTTGAAAAATTTACTACAGAAAAGGCAATCCCTGGCGGATTTAAAATTTGCGACAGTAAATAATTATTTTTTGAAAAATTTACTATAGAAAAGGCAATCCTTGGCGCAATTAAAATTTGCGACAGTAAAAAATTAATTTTTGAAAAATTTACTGTAGAAAAGGCAATCCCTGGCGGATTTAAAATTTGCGACAGTAAAAAATTATTTTTGAATAATTTACTATAGAAAAGGCAATCCCTGGAGGATTTAAAATTTGCGACAGTAAAAAATTATTTTTTGAATAATTTACTATAGAAAAGGCAATCCCTGGCGCAATTAAAATTTGCGACAGTAGAAAATTATTTTTTGAAAAATTTACCGTAGAAAAGGCAATCCCTGGCGCAATTAAAATTTTCGACAGTAAAAAAATATTTTTTGCAAAATTTACTATAGAAAAGGCAATCCCTGGCGTAATTAAAATTTGCGACAGTATAAAATTAATTTGTGAAAAATTTACTGTACAAAAGACAATCCCTGGCGTATTTAAAATTTGCGACAGTAAAAAATAATTTTTTGAAAAATTTACTGTAGAAAAGGCAATCCCTGGCGTATTTAAAATTTGCGACAGTAAAAAATTAATTTTTGAAAAATTTACTATAGAAAAGGCAATCCCTGGCGTATTTAAAATTTGCGACAGTATAAAATTATTTTTTGAAAAATTTACTGTAGAAAAGGCAATCCCTGGCACAATTAAAACTTGCCACAATAACAAATTATTTTTTGTAAAATTTACTATACAAAAGGCAATCCCTGGCGCAATTAAATTTTGCGAGAGTAAAAAATTATTTTTTGAAAAATTTACTATAGAAAAGGCAATCCTTGGCGGATTTAAAATTTGCGACAGTAAAAAATTATTTTTTGAAAAATTTACTGTAGAAAAGGCAATCCCTGGCGCAATTAAAATTTGCGACAGTAAAAAATTATTTTTTGAATAATTTACTATAGAAAACGCAATTCCTGGCGGGTTTAAAATTTGCGACAGTAAAAAATTAATTTGTGAAAAATTTACTATAGAAAAGGCAATCCCTGGCGTATTTAAAATTTGCGACAGTAAAAAATTATTTTTTGAAAAATTTACTGTAGAAAAGGCAATCCCTGGCGCAATTAAAATTTGCGACAGTAAAAAATTACCTTTTGAAAAATTTACTGTAGAATAGGCAATCCCTGGCGCAATTAAAATTTGCGACAGTAAAAAATTATTTTTTGAATAATTTACTGTAGAAAAGGCAATCCCTGGCGCAATTAAAATTTGCGACAGTAAAAAATTAATTTTTGAAAAATTTACTATTGAAAAGGCAATCCCTGGCGTAATTAAAGTTTGCGACAGTAAAAAATTATTTTTTGAAAAATTTACTGTAGAAAAGGCAATCCCTGGCGCAACTAAAATTTGCGACAGTAAAAAATTATTTTTTGAAAAATTTACTGTAGAAAAGGCAATCCCTGGCGCAATAAAAAATTGCGACAGTAAAAAATTATTTTTGAATAATTTACTATAGAAAAGGCAATCACTGGCGCAATTAAAATTTGCGACAGTAAAAAATTATTTTTTGCAAAATTTACTGTAGAAAAGGCAATCCCTGGCGCAATTTAAATTTGCTACAGTAAAAAATTATTTTTTGAAAAATTTACTATAGAAAAGGCAATCCCTGGCGTAATTAAAATTTGCGACAGTATAAAATTATTTTTTGTAAAATTTACTGTAGAAAATGCAATCCCTGGCGCAATTAAAATTTGCGACATAAAAAAATTATTTTTTGAATAATTTACTATAGAAAAGGCAATCCCTGGCGCAATTAAAATTTGAGACAGTAAAAAATTATTTTTTGTAAAATTTACTATAGAAAAGGCAACCCCTGGCGTATTTAAAATTTGCGACAGTAAAAAATTATTTTTTGAAACTTTACTGTTGAAAAGGCAAACCCTGGCGCAATTAAAATTTGCGACAGTATAAAATTATTTTTTGAAAAATTTACTGTAGAAAAGGCATTCCCTGGCGCAATTAAAATTTTCGACAGTAAAAAATTAATTTTTGAAAAATTAACTGTAGAAAAGGCAAAACCTGGCGTATTTAAAATTTGCGACAATAAAAAATTAATTTTTGAAAAATTTACTATAGAAAAGGTAATCCCTGGCGTATTTAAAATTTGCGACAGTATAAAATTATTTTTTGAAAAATTTACTGTAGAAAAGGCAATCCCTGGCACAATTAAAACTTGCCACAATAACAAATTATTTTTTGTAAAATTTACTATACAAAAGGCAATCCCTGGCGCAATTAAATTTTGCGACATTAAAAAATTATTTTTTGAAAAATTTGCTATAGAAAAGGCAATCCTTGGCGGATTTAAAATATGCGACAGTAAAAAATTATTTTTTGAAAAATTTACTGTAGAAAAGGCAATCCCTGGCGCAATTAAAATTTGCGACAGTAAAAAATTATTTTTTGAATAATTTACTATAGAAAACGCAATTCCTGGCGGATTTAAAATTTGCGACAGTAAAAAATTAATTTGTGAAAAATTTACTATAGAAAAGGCAATCCCTGGCGTATTTAAAATTTGTGACAGTAAAAAATTATTTTTTGAAAAATTTACTGTAGAAAAGGCAATCCCTGGCGCAATTAAAATTTGCGACAGTAAAAAATTATCTTTTGAAAAATTTACTGTAGAATAGGCAATCCCTGGCGCAATTAAAATTTGCGACAGTAAAAAATTATTTTTTGAAAAATTTACTATAGAAAAGGCAATCCCTGGCGTAATTAAAATTTGCGACAGTATAAAATTATTTTTTGTAAAATTTACTGTAGAAAAGGCAATCCCTGGCGCAATTAAAATTTGCGACAGTAAAAATTATTTTTTGAATAATTTACTATAGAAAAGGCAATCCCTGGCGCAATTAAAATTTGCGACAGTAAAAAATTATTTTTTGAATAATTTACTATAGAAAACGCAATCCCTGGCGTATTTAAAATTTGCGACATTAAAAAATTATTTTTTGAAAAATTT
>CAWVNZ010000652.1:0-99000 GCA_963930735.1 Dioctria linearis
ATAGTAAATTATTCAAAAAATAATTTTTTACTGTCGCAAATATTAACTGCGCCAGGGATTGCCTTTTCTACAGTAAATTATTCAAAAAATAATTTTCTACTGTCGCAAATTTTAATTGCGCCAGGGATTGCCTTTTCTACAGTAAATTTTTCAAAAAATAATTTTCTACTGTCGCAAATTTTAATTGCGCCAGGGATTGCCTTTTCTACAGTAAATTTTTCAAAAATTAATTTTATACTGTCGCAAATTTTAAATACGCCAGGGATTGCCTTTTCTATAGTAAATTATTCAAAAAATAATTTTTTACTGTCGCAAATTTTAAATACGCCAGGGATTGCCTTTTCTATAGTAAATTATTCAAAAAATAATTTTTTACTGTCGCAAATTTCAAATCCGCCAGGGATTGCCTTTTCTATAGTAAATTATTCAAAAAATATTTTTTTACTATCGCAAGTTTTAATTGCGCCAGGGATTGCCTTTTCTACAGTAAATTTTGCAAAAAATAATTTTTTACTGTCGCAAATTTGAAATGCGCCAGGGATTGCCTTTTCTATAGTAAACTTTTCAAAAAAAATTTTTCTACTGTCGCAAATTTTAATTGCGCCAGGGATTGCCTTTTCTACAGTAAATTTTTCAAAAATTAATTTTATACTGTCACAAATTTTAATTACGCCAGGGATTGCCTTTTCTATAGTAAATTATTCAAAAAAATAATTTTTTACTGTCGCAAATTTTAAATACGCCAGGGATTGCCTTTTCTATAGTAAATTATTCAAAAAATAATTTTCTACTGTCGCAAATTTTAATTACGCCAGGGATTGCCTTTTCTATAGTAAATTATTCAAAAAATAATTTTTTACTGTCGCAAATTTAATTACGCCATGGATTGCCTTTTCTATAGTAAATTATTCAAAAAATAATTTTTTACTGTCGCAAATTTAAAATACGCCAGGGATTGCCTTTTCTATAGTAAATTATTCAAAAAATAATTTTCTACTGTCGCAAATTTTAATTACTCCAGGGATTGCCTTTTCTACAGTAAATTTTGCAAAAAATATTTTTTTACTGTCGCAAATTTTAATTGCGCCAGGGATTGCCTTTTCTATAGTAAACTTTTCAAAAAATAATTTTCTACTGTCGCAAATTTTAATTGCGCCAGGGATTGCCTTTTCTATAGTAAATTATTCAAAAAATAATTTTTTAC
Source organism: Dioctria linearis (assembly GCA_963930735.1). Classification (NCBI taxonomy): domain Eukaryota; kingdom Metazoa; phylum Arthropoda; class Insecta; order Diptera; family Asilidae; genus Dioctria; species Dioctria linearis. The sequence goes on from CAWVNZ010000652.1 coordinate 1,205, forward strand.
TGTCGCGAATTTTAATTACGCCAGGGATTGCCTTTTCTATAGTAAATTATTCAAAAAATAATTTTTTACTGTCGCAAATTTTAAATAGGCCAGGGATTGCCTTTTCTATAGTAAATTATTCAAAAAATAATTTTCTACTGTCGCAAATTTTAATTACGCCAGGGATTGCCTTTTCTATAGTAAATTTTGCAAAAAATAATTTTATACTGTCGCAAATTTTAAGTGCGCCAGGGATTGCCTTTTCTATAGTAAATTTTTCAAAATATTAATTTTTTACTGTCGAAAATTTTAATTACGCCAGGGATTGCCTTTTCTATAGTAAAATTTGCAAAAAATTATTTTATACTGTCGCAAATTTTAAGTGCGCCAGGGATTGCCTTTTCTATAGTAAATTATTCAAAAAATAATTTTCAACTGTCGCAAATTTTAATTACGCCAGGGATTGCCTTTTCTATAGTAAATTATTCAAAAAATAATTTTTTACTCTCGCAAATTTCAATTTCGCCAGGTAATTTTTTCATAAATTAATTTTTTACTGTCGCAAATTTTAAATACGCCAGGGATTGCCTTTTCTATAGTAAATTATTCAAAAAATAATTTTTTACTGTCGCAAATTTTAAATATCCCAGGGATTGCCTTTTCTATAGTAAATTATTCAAAAAATAATTTTTTACTGTCGCAAATTTTAAGTGCGCCAGGGATTGCCTTTTCTATAGTAAATTATTCAAAAAATAATTTTCTACTATCGCAAATTTTAATTACGCCAGGGATTGCCTTTTCTACAGTAAATTTTTCAAAAATTAATTTTATACTGTCGCAAATTTTAAATACGCCAGGGATTGCCTTTTCTATAGTAAATTTTGCAAAAAATAATTTTTTACTGTCGCAAATTTTAATTACGCCAGGGATTGCCTTTTCTATAGTAAATTATTCAAAAAATAATTTTATACTGTCGCAAATTTGAATTACGCCAGGGATTGCCTTTTCTATAGTAAATTATTCAAAAAATTATTTTATACTGTCGCAAATTTTAATTACGCCAGGGATTTCCTTTTCTATAGTAAATTATTCAAAAAATAATTTTTTAATGTCGCAAATTTTAATTGCGCCAGGGATTGCCTTTTCTATAGTAAATTTTTCAAAATATTAATTTTTTACTGTCGCAAATTTTAAATACGCCAGGGATTGCCTCTTCTATAGTAAATTATTCAAAAAATAATTTTATACTGTCGCAAATTTTAATTACGCCAGGGATTGCCTTTTCTATAGTAAATTTTTCAAAAAATAATTTTTTACTGTCGCAAATTTTAAATACGCCAGGGATTGCCTTTTCTATAGTAAATTTTTCACAAATTGATTTTTTACTGTCGCAAATTTTAAATACGCCAGGGATTGCCTTTTCTATAGTAAATTTTTCAAAAAATAATTTTTTACTGTCGCAAATTTTAATTACGCCAGGGATTGCTTTTTCTACAGTAAATTTTTAAAAAAATAATTTTTTACTGTCGCAAATTTTAGTTACGCCAGGGATTGCCTTTTCTATAGTAAATTTTTCAAAAATTAATTTTTTACTGTCGCAAATTTTAAATACGCTAGGGTTTGCCTTTTCTATAGTAAATTTTGCAAAAAATAATTTTTTATTGTCGCAAAGTTTAATTGCGCCAGGCATTGCCTTTTCTACAGTAAATTTTTCAAAAAATAATTTTCTACTGTCCCAAATTTTAATTGCGCCAGGGATTGCCTTTTCTACAGTAAATTTTTCAAAAAAAAATTTTTTACTGTCGCAAATTTTAATTGCGCCAGGGATTGCCTTTTCTACAGTAAATTTTTCAAAAAATAATTTTTTACTGTCACAAATTTTAATTGCGCCAGGGATTGCCTTTTCTATAGTAAATTTTTCAAAAACTAATTTTTTACTGTCGCAAATTTTAATAACGCCAGGGATTGCCTTTTCTATAGTAAATGTTTCAAAAAATAATTTTTTACTGTCGCAAATTTTAATTGCGCCATGGATTGCCTTTTCTATAGTAAATTTTTCAAAAAATAATTTTTTACTGTTGCAAATTTTAATTACGCCAGTGATTGCCTTTGCTATAGTAAATTTTTCAAAATTTAATTTTATACTGTCGCAAATTTTAATTGCGCCAGGGATTGCCTTTCCTATAGAAAATTTTTCAAAAAATAATTTTCTACTGTCGCAAATTTTAATTGCGCCAGGGTTTGCCTTTTCTATAGTAAATTTTTCAAAAAATAATTTTCTACTGTCTCAAATTTTAATTGCGCCAGGGATTGCCTTTTCTATAGTAAATTTTTCACAAATTAATTTTTAACTGTCGCAAATTTTAAATACGCCAGGGATTGCCTTTTCTATAGTAAATTATTCAAAAAATAATTTTTTATTCTCGCAAATTTTAAATACGCCAGGGATTGCCTTTTCTACAGTAAATTTTTCAAAAAATAATTTTCTACTGCCGCAAATTTTATTTGCGCCAGGGATTGCCTTTTCTACAGTAAATTTTTCTCAAATTAATTTTTTACTGTCGCAAATTTTAATTGCGCCAGGGATTGCCTTTTCTATAGTAAATTTTTCAAAAATTAATTTTTTACTGTCGCAAATTTTAATTACGCCAGGGATTGCCTTTTCTATAGTAAATTTTTTTAAATTAATTTTTTACTGTCGGAAATTTTAAATAAGCCAGTGATTGCCTTTTCTATAGTAAATTTTTCAAAAATTAATTTTCTACTGTTGCAAATTTTAATTGCGTCAGGGATTGCCTTTTCTACAGAAAATTTTTCAAAAAATAATTTTTTGCTGTCCCAAATTTTAAATACTTCAGGGATTGCCCCTTCTATAGTAAATTTTGCAAAAAATAATTTTTTACTGTCGCAAATTTTAATTGCGCCAGGGATTGCCTTTTCTATAGTAAATTTTTCAAAAATTAATTTTTTACTGTCGCAAATTTTAAATACGCCAGGGATTGCCTCTTCTATAGTAAATTTTTGCAAAAAATAATTTTCTACTGTCGCAAATTTTAATTGCGCTAGGGATTGCCTTTTCTATAGTAAATTTTGCAAAAAAATAATTTTTTACTGTCGCAAATTGTAATTGCGCCAGGGATTACGTTTTCTATAGTAAATTTTTCAAAAAATATTTTTTTACTGTCGCAAATTTTAAATCCGCCAGGGATTGCCCTTTCTATAGTAAATTATTCAAAAAATAATTTTTTACTGTCGCAAATTTTAATTGCGCCAGGGATTGCCATTTCTATAGTAAATTTTTCAAAAATAATTTAATACTGTCCCAAATTTTAAATACGCCAGGGATTGCCTCTTCTATAGTAAATTTTGCAAAAAATAATTTTTTACTGTCGCAAATTTTAATTGCGCCAGGGATTGCCTTTTCTATAGTAAATTTTTCAAAAATTAATTTTTTACTGTCGCAAATTTTAAATACGCCAGGGATTGCCTCTTCTATAGTAAATTTTTGCAAAAAATAATTTTCTACTGTCGCAAATTTTAATTACGCCAGGGATTGCCTTTTCTATAGTAAATTATTCAAAAATAATTTAATACTGTCCCAAATTTTAAATACGCCAGGGATTGCCTCTTCTATAGTAAATTTTGCAAAAAATAATTTTTTACTGTCGCAAATTTTAATTGCGCCAGGGATTGCCTTTTCTATAGTAAATTTTTCAAAAATTAATTTTTACTGTCGCAAATTTTAAATACGCCAGGGATTGCCTCTTCTATAGTAAATTTTTGCAAAAAATAATTTTCTACTGTCGCAAATTTTAATTACGCCAGGGATTGCCTTTTCTATAGTAAATTATTCAAAAAATAATTTTTTACTGTTGCAAATTTTAATTGCGCCAGGGATTGCCTTTTCTATAGTAAATTATTCAAAAAATAATTTTCTACTGTCGCAAATTTTAATTACGCCAGGAATTGCCTTTTCTATAGTAAATTATTCAAAAAATAATTTTCTACTGTCTCAAATTTTAATTGCGTCAGGGATTGCCTTTTCTATAGTAAATTATTCTGTCGCAAATTTTAAATAAGCCAGGGATTGCCTTTTCTATAGTAAATTATTCAAAAAATAATTTTTTACTGTCGAAAATTTTAATTACGCCAGGGATTGCCTTTTCTATAGTAAATTATTCAAAAAATAATTTTATAATGTCGCAAGTTAAAATTACGCCGGGGATTGCCTTTTCTATAGTAAATTTTTCAAAAATTAATTTAATACTGTCGCAAATTTTAAATACGCCAGGGATTGCCTCTTCTATAGTAAATTTTGCAAAAAATAATTTTTTACTGTCGCAAATTTTAATTGCGCCAGGGATTGCCTTTTCTATAGTAAATTTTTCAAAAATTAATTTTTTACTGTCGCAAATTTTAAATACGCCAGGGATTGCCTCTTCTATAGTAAATTTTTGCAAAAAATAATTTTTTACTGTCGCAAATTTTAACTGCGCCAGGGATTGCCTTTTCTACAGTAAATTTTCCAAAAAATAATTTTTTACTGTCGCAAATTTTAATTGCGCCAGGGATTGCCTTTTCTATAGTAAATTTTTCAAAAATTAATTTTTTACTGTCGCAAATTTTAAATACGCCAGGGATTGCCTTTTCTATAGTAAATTTTCAAAAAATAATTTTCTACTGTCGCAAATTTTAATTGCGCCAGGGATTGCCTTTTCTACAGTAAATTTTTCAAAAAATAATTTTTTACTGTCGCAAATTTTAATTACGCCAGGGATTGCCTTTACTATAGTAAATTATTCAAAAAATTATTTTTTACTATCGCAAATTTTAAATACGCCAGGGATTGCCTTTTCTATAGTAAATTTTTCAAAAAAAAATTTTTTACTGTCGCAAATTTTAATTGCGCCCGGGATTGCCTTTTCTACAGTAAATTATTAAAAAAATAATTTTTTACTGTCGCAAATTTTAATCACGCCAGGGATTGCCTTTTCTACAGTAAATTTTACAAAAAATAATTTTTTACAGTCGCAAGTTTTAATTACGCCAGGGATTGCCTTTTCTATAGTAAATTTTTCAAAATTTAATTTTATACTGTCGCAAATTTTAATTGCGCCAGGGATTGTCTTTTCTACAGTAAATTTTTCAATAAATAATTTATACTGTCGCAAATTTTAATTACGCCAGGGATTGCCTTTTCTATAGTAAATTATTCAAAAACTAATTTTTTACTGTCGCAAATTTTAATTGCATCAGGGATTGCCTTTTCTATTGTAAAATTTTCAAAAAATAATTTTTTACTGTCGCAAACTTTTAATTGCGCCAGGGATTGCCTTTTCTATAGTAAATTTTTCAAAAAATAATTTTTTACTGTCGCAAATTTTAAATACGCCAGGGAATGCCTTTTCTGTAGTAAATTTTTCAAAAATTAATTTTTTACTGTCTAAAATTTTAATTGCGCCAGGGATAGCCTTTTCTATAGTAACTTTTTCAAAAATAATTTAATACTGTCCCAAATTTTAAATACGCCAGGGATTGCCTCTTCTATAGTAAATTTTGCAAAAAATAATTTTTTACTGTCGCAAATTTTAATTGCGCCAGGGATTGCCTTTTCTATAGTAAATTTTTCAAAAATTATTTTTTTACTGTCGCAAATTTTAAATACGCCAGGGATTGCCTCTTCTATAGTAAATTTTTGCAAAAAATAATTTTCTACTGTCGCAAATTTTAATTACGCCAGGGATTGCCTTTTCTATAGTAAATTTTTAAAAATAATTTTTTACTGTCGCAAATTTTAATTGCGCCAGAGATTGCCTTTTCTATAGTAAATTTTTCAAAAAATAATTTTTTACTGTCGCAAATTTTAATTACGCTAGGGAGTGCCTTTTCTATAGTAAATTTTTTAAAATTAATTTTTTACTGTCGCAAATTTTAAATAAGCCAGGGATTGCCTTTTCTATAGTAAATTTTTCAAAAATTAATTTTCTACTGTCGCAAATTTTAATTGCGCTAGGGATTGCCTTTTATATAGTAAATTTTGCAAAAAAATATTTTTTTACTGTCGCAAATTGTAATTGCGCCAGGGATTACCTTTTCTATAGTAAATTTTTCAAAAAATAATTTTTTACTGTCGCAAATTTTAAATCCGCCAAGGATTGCCCTTTCTATAGTAAATTATTCAAAAAATAATTTTTTACTGTCGCAAATTTTAATTGCGCCAGGGATTGCCATTTCTATAGTAAAATTTTCAAAAATTAATTTAATATTGTCGCAAATTTTAAATACGCCAGGGATTGCCTCTTCTATAGTAAATTTTGCAAAAAATAATTTTTTACTGTCGCAAATTTTAATTGCGCCAGGGATTGCCTTTTCTATAGTAAATTTTTCAAAAATTAATTTTTTACTGTCGCAAATTTTAAATACGCCAGGGATTGCCTGTTCTATAGTAAATTTTTGCAAAAAATAATTTTCTACTGTCGCAAATTTTAATTACGCCAGGGATTGCCTTTTCTATAGTAAATTATTCAAAAAATAATTTTTTACTGTCGCAAATTTTAATTGCGCCAGGGATTGCCTTTTCTATAGTAAATTATTCAAAAAATAATTTTCTACTGTCGCAAATTTTAATTACGCCAGGGATTGCCTTTTCTATAGTAAATTATTCAAAAAATAATTTTTTACTGTCGCAAATTTTAATTGCGCCAGTGATTGCCTCTTCTATAGTAAATTATTCAAAAAATAATTTTCTACTGTCGCAAATTTTAAATAAGCCAGGGATTGCCTTTTCTATAGTAAATAATTCAAAAAATAATTTTTTACTGTCGAGAATTTTAATTACGCCAGGGATTGCCTTTTCTATAGTAAATTATTCAAAAAATAATTTTATACTGTCGCAAATTATAATTACGCCGGGGATTGCCTTTTCTGTAGTAAATTTTTCAAAAACTAATTTAATACTGTCGCAAATTTTAAATACGCCAGGGATTGCCTCTTCTATAGTAAATTTTGCAAAAAATAATTTTTTAATGTCACAAATTTTAATTGCGCCAGGGATTGCCTTTTCTATAGTAAATATTTCAAAAATTAATTTTTACTGTCGCAAATTTTAAATACGCCAGGGATTGCCTCTTCTATAGTAAATTTTTGCAAAAAATAATTTTTTACTGTCGCAAATTTTAATTGCGCCAGGGATTGCCTTTTCTACAGTAAATTTTTCAAAAAATAATTTTTTACTGTCGCAAATTTTAATTGCGCCAGGGATTGCCTTTTCTATAGTAAATTTTTCAAAAATTAATTTTTTACTGTCGCAAATTTTAAATACGCCAGGGATTGCCTTTTCTATAGTAAATTTTTCAAAAAATAGTTTTCTACTGTCGCAAATTTTAATTGCGCCAGGGATTGCCTCTTCTACAGTAAATTTTTCAAAAAATTATTTTTTACTGTCGCAAATTTTAATTACGCCAGGGATTGCCTTTACTATAGTAAATTATTCAAAAAATAATTTTTTACTGTCGCAAATTTTAAATACGTCAGGGATTGCCTTTTTCTATAGTAAATGTTTCAAAAAATAATTTTTTACTGTCGCAAATTTTAATTGCGCCAGGGACTGCCTTTTCTACAGTAAATTATTAAAAAAATAATTTTTTACTGTCGCAAATTTTAAATACGCCAGGGTTTGCCTTTTCTACAGTAAATTTTTCAAAAAATAATTTTTTACAGTCGCAAGTTTTAATTACGCCAGGGATTGCCTTTTCTATAATAAATTTTTCAAAATTTAATTTTATACTGTCGCAAATTTTAATTGCGCCAGGGATTGCCTTTTCTACAGTAAATTTTTCAATAAATAATTTATACTGTCGCAAATTTTAATTACGCCAGGGATTGCCTTTTCTATAGTAAATTATTCAAAAAATAATTTTTTACTGTCGCAAATTCTAATTGCACCAGGGATTGCCTTTTCTATAGTAAAATTTTCAAAAAATAATTTTTTACTGTCGCAAATTTTAATTGCGCCAGGGATTGCCTTTTCTATAGTAAATTTTCAAAAAATAATTTTTTACTGTCGCAAATTTTAAATACGCCAGGGATTGCCTTTTCTATAGTAAATTTTTCAAAAAATAATAATTTTAATTGCGCCAGGGATATCCTTTTCTATAGTAAATTTTTCAAAAAATAATTTTCTAATGTCGCAAATTTTAATTGCGCCAGGGAATGCCTTCTCTACGGTAAATTATTAAAAAAATAATTTTTTACAGTCGCAAATTTTAATTACGCCAGGGATTGCCTTTTCTACAGTAAATTTTACAAAAAATAATTTTTTACTGTCGCAAATTTTAAATACGCCAGGGATTGCCTTTTCTATAGGAAATTTTTCAAAAAATAATTTTTTACTGTCGCAAATTTTAAATACGCCAGGGATTGCCTTTTCTATAGTAAATGTTTCAAAAAATAATTTTTTACTGTCGCAAATTTTAATTGCGCCAGGGATTGCCTTTTCTACAGTAAATTATTAAAAAAATAATTTTTTTATTGTCGCAAATTTTAATTACGCCAGGGATTGCCTTTTCTACAGTAAATTTTTAAAAAAATTATTTTTTACAGTCGCAAGTTTTAATTACGCCAGGGATTGCCTTTTCTATAGTAAATTTTTCAAAATTTAATTTTATACTGTCGCAAATTTTAACTGCGCCAGGGATTGCTTTTCTACAGTAAATTTTTCAATAAATAATTTATACTGTCGCAAATTTTAATTGCACCAGGGATTGCATTTTCTATAGTAAAATTTTCAAAAAATAATTTTTTACTGTCGCAAATTTTAATTGCGCCAGGTATTGCCTTTTCTATAGTAAATTTTTCAAAAAATAACTTTTTACTGTCGCAAATTTTAAATAGGTCAGGGAATGCCTTTTCTATAGTAAATTTTTCAAAAATTAATTTTTTACTGTCTAAAATTTTAATTGCGCCAAGGATAGCCTTTTCTATAGTAAATTTTTCAAAAAATAATAATTTTAATTGCGCCAGGGATAGCCTTTTCTATAGTAAATTTTTCAAAAAATAATTTTCTACTGTCGCAGATTTTAATTGCGCCAGGTAATGCCTTCTCTGCAGTAAATTATTCAAAAAATAATTTTTTACTGTCGCAAATTTTAAATACGCCAGGGATTGCCTTGTCTATAGAAAATTTTTCAAAAAATTATTTTTTACTGTCGCAAATTTTAATTGCGTCAGGGATTGCCTTTTATACAGTAAATTATTAAAAAAATAATTTTTTACTGTCGCAAATTTTAATTACGCCAGGGATTGCCTTTTCTACAGTAAATTTTACAAAAAATAATTTTTTACTGTCGCAAATTTTAAATACGCCAGGGATTGCCTTTTCTATAGGAAATTTTTCAAAAAATAATTTTTTACTGTCGAAAATTTTAATTACGCCAGGGATTGCCTATTCTATAGAAAATTATTCAAAAAATAATTTTTTACTGTCGCAAATTTTAAATGCGCCAGGGATTGCCTTTTCTATAGTAAATTTTTGCAAAAAATAATTTTCTACTGTCGCAAATTTTAATTACGCCAGGGATTGCCTTTTCTATAGTAAATTATTCAAAAAATAATTTTTTACTGTTGCAAATTTTAATTGCGCCAGGGATTGCCTTTTCTATAGTAAATTATTCAAAAAATAATTTTCTACTGTCGCAAATTTTAATTACGCCAGGGATTGCCTTTTCTATAGTAAATTATTCAAAAAATAATTTTCTACTGTCTCAAATTTTAATTGCGTCAGGGATTGCCTTTTCTATAGTAAATTATTCAAAAAATAATTTTCTACTGTCGCAAATTTTAAATAAGCCAGGGATTGCCTTTTCTATAGTAAATTATTCAAAAAATAATTTTTTACTGTCGAAAATTTTAATTACGCCAGGGATTGCCTTTTCTATAGTAAATTATTCAAAAAATAATTTTATAATGTCGCAAGTTAAAATTACGCCGGGGATTGCCTTTTCTATAGTAAATTTTTCAAAAATTAATTTAATACTGTCGCAAATTTTAAATACGCCAGGGATTGCCTCTTCTACAGTAAATTTTACAAAAAATAATTTTTTACTGTCGCAAATTTTAAATACGCCAGGGATTGCCTTTTCTATAGGAAATTTTTCAAAAAATAATTTTTTACTGTCGCAAATTTTAAATACGCCAGGGATTGCCTTTTCTATAGTAAATGTTTCAAAAAATAATTTTTTACTGTCGCAAATTTTAATTGCGCCAGGGATTGCCTTTTCTACAGTAAATTATTAAAAAAATAATTTTTTTATTGTCGCAAATTTTAATTACGCCAGGGATTGCCTTTTCTACAGTAAATTTTTAAAAAAATTATTTTTTACAGTCGCAAGTTTTAATTACGCCAGGGATTGCCTTTTCTATAGTAAATTTTTCAAAATTTAATTTTATACTGTCGCAAATTTTAACTGCGCCAGGGATTGCTTTTCTACAGTAAATTTTTCAATAAATAATTTATACTGTCGCAAATTTTAATTGCACCAGGGATTGCCTTTTCTATAGTAAAATTTTCAAAAAATAATTTTTTACTGTCGCAAATTTTAATTGCGCCAGGTATTGCCTTTTCTATAGTAAATTTTTCAAAAAATAACTTTTTACTGTCGCAAATTTTAAATAGGTCAGGGAATGCCTTTTCTATAGTAAATTTTTCAAAAATTAATTTTTTACTGTCTAAAATTTTAATTGCGCCAAGGATAGCCTTTTCTATAGTAAATTTTTCAAAAAATAATAATTTTAATTGCGCCAGGGATAGCCTTTTCTATAGTAAATTTTTCAAAAAATAATTTTCTACTGTCGCAGATTTTAATTGCGCCAGGTAATGCCTTCTCTGCAGTAAATTATTCAAAAAATAATTTTTTACTGTCGCAAATTTTAAATACGCCAGGGATTGCCTTGTCTATAGAAAATTTTTCAAAAAATTATTTTTTACTGTCGCAAATTTTAATTGCGTCAGGGATTGCCTTTTATACAGTAAATTATTAAAAAAATAATTTTTTACTGTCGCAAATTTTAATTACGCCAGGGATTGCCTTTTCTACAGTAAATTTTACAAAAAATAATTTTTTACTGTCGCAAATTTTAAATACGCCAGGGATTGCCTTTTCTATAGGAAATTTTTCAAAAAATAATTTTTTACTGTCGAAAATTTTAATTACGCCAGGGATTGCCTATTCTATAGAAAATTATTCAAAAAATAATTTTTTACTGTCGCAAATTTTAAATGCGCCAGGGATTGCCTTTTCTATAGTAAATTTTTGCAAAAAATAATTTTCTACTGTCGCAAATTTTAATTACGCCAGGGATTGCCTTTTCTATAGTAAATTATTCAAAAAATAATTTTTTACTGTTGCAAATTTTAATTGCGCCAGGGATTGCCTTTTCTATAGTAAATTATTCAAAAAATAATTTTCTACTGTCGCAAATTTTAATTACGCCAGGGATTGCCTTTTCTATAGTAAATTATTCAAAAAATAATTTTCTACTGTCTCAAATTTTAATTGCGTCAGGGATTGCCTTTTCTATAGTAAATTATTCAAAAAATAATTTTCTACTGTCGCAAATTTTAAATAAGCCAGGGATTGCCTTTTCTATAGTAAATTATTCAAAAAATAATTTTTTACTGTCGAAAATTTTAATTACGCCAGGGATTGCCTTTTCTATAGTAAATTATTCAAAAAATAATTTTATAATGTCGCAAGTTAAAATTACGCCGGGGATTGCCTTTTCTATAGTAAATTTTTCAAAAATTAATTTAATACTGTCGCAAATTTTAAATACGCCAGGGATTGCCTCTTCTATAGTAAATTTTGCAAAAAATAATTTTTTACTGTCGCAAATTTTAATTGCGCCAGGGATTGCCTTTTCTATAGTAAATTTTTCAAAAATTAATTTTTTACTGTCGCAAATTTTAAATACGCCAGGGATTGCCTCTTCTATAGTAAATTTTTGCAAAAAATAATTTTTTACTGTCGCAAATTTTAATTGCGCCAGGGATTGCCTTTTCTACAGTAAATTTTCCAAAAAATAATTTTTTACTGTCGCAAATTTTAACTGCGCCAGGGATTGCCTTTTCTATAGTAAATTTTTCAAAAATTAATTTTTTACTGTCGCAAATTTTAAATACGCCAGGGATTGCCTTTTCTATAGTAAATTTTTCAAAAAATAATTTTCTACTGTCGCAAATTTTAATCGCGCCAGGGATTGCCTTTTCTACAGTAAATTTTTCAAAAAATAATTTTTTACTGTCGCAAATTTTAATTACGCCAGGGATTGCCTTTACTATAGTAAATTATTCAAAAAATTTTTTTTTACTATCGCAAATTTTAAATACGCCAGGGATTGCCTTTTCTATAGTAAATTTTTCAAAAAAAAATTTTTTACTGTCGCAAATTTTAATTGCGCCAGGGATTGCCTTTTCTACAGTAAATTATTAAAAAAATAATTTTTTACTGTCGCAAATTTTTATCACGCCAGGGATTGCTTTTCTACAGTAAATTTTACAAAAAATAATTTTTTACAGTCGCAAGTTTTAATTACGCCAGGGATTGCCTTTTCTATAGTAAATTTTTCAAAATTTAATTTTATACTGTCGCAAATTTTAATTGCGCCAGGGATTGTCTTTTCTACAGTAAATTTTTCAATAAATAATTTATACTGTCGCAAATTTTAATTACGCCAGGGATTGCCTTTTCTATAGTAAATTATTCAAAAACTAATTTTTTACTGTCGCAAATTTTAATTGCATCAGGGATTGCCTTTTCTATTGTAAAATTTTCAAAAAATAATCTTTTACTGTCGCAAACTTTTAATTGCGCCAGGGATTGCCTTTTCTATAGTAAATTTTTCAAAAAATAATTTTTTACTGTCGCAAATTTTAAATACGCCAGGGAATGCCTTTTCTGTAGTAAATTTTTCAAAAATTAATTTTTTACTGTCTAAAATTTTAATTGCGCCAGGGATAGCCTTTTCTATAGTAACTTTTTCAAAAAATAATTTTCTACTGTCGCAAATTTTAATTGCGCCAGGGAATGCCTTCTCTACAGTAAATTATTCAAAAAATAATTTTTTACTGTCGCAAATTTTAAATACGCCAGGGATTGCCTTGTCTATAGTAAATTTTTCAAAAAATAATTTTTTACTGTCGCAAATTTTAATTGCGTCAGGGATTGCCTTTTCTACAGTAAATTATTAAAAAAATAATTTTTTACTGTCGCAAATTTTAATTGCGCCAGAGATTGCCTTTTCTATAGTAAATTTTTCAAAAAATAATTTTTTACTGTCGCAAATTTTAATTACGCTAGGGAGTGCCTTTTCTATAGTAAATTTTTTAAAATTAATTTTTTACTGTCGCAAATTTTAAATAAGCCAGGGATTGCCTTTTCTATAGTAAATTTTTCAAAAATTAATTTTCTACTGTCGCAAATTTTAATTGCGCTAGGGATTGCCTTTTATATAGTAAATTTTGCAAAAAAATATTTTTTTACTGTCGCAAATTGTAATTGCGCCAGGGATTACCTTTTCTATAGTAAATTTTTCAAAAAATAATTTTTTACTGTCGCAAATTTTAAATCCGCCAAGGATTGCCCTTTCTATAGTAAATTATTCAAAAAATAATTTTTTACTGTCGCAAATTTTAATTGCGCCAGGGATTGCCATTTCTATAGTAAAATTTTCAAAAATTAATTTAATATTGTCGCAAATTTTAAATACGCCAGGGATTGCCTCTTCTATAGTAAATTTTGCAAAAAATAATTTTTTACTGTCGCAAATTTTAATTGCGCCAGGGATTGCCTTTTCTATAGTAAATTTTTCAAAAATTAATTTTTTACTGTCGCAAATTTTAAATACGCCAGGGATTGCCTGTTCTATAGTAAATTTTTGCAAAAAATAATTTTCTACTGTCGCAAATTTTAATTACGCCAGGGATTGCCTTTTCTATAGTAAATTATTCAAAAAATAATTTTTTACTGTCGCAAATTTTAATTGCGCCAGGGATTGCCTTTTCTATAGTAAATTATTCAAAAAATAATTTTCTACTGTCGCAAATTTTAATTACGCCAGGGATTGCCTTTTCTATAGTAAATTATTCAAAAAATAATTTTTTACTGTCGCAAATTTTAATTGCGCCAGTGATTGCCTCTTCTATAGTAAATTATTCAAAAAATAATTTTCTACTGTCGCAAATTTTAAATAAGCCAGGGATTGCCTTTTCTATAGTAAATAATTCAAAAAATAATTTTTTACTGTCGAGAATTTTAATTACGCCAGGGATTGCCTTTTCTATAGTAAATTATTCAAAAAATAATTTTATACTGTCGCAAATTATAATTACGCCGGGGATTGCCTTTTCTGTAGTAAATTTTTCAAAAACTAATTTAATACTGTCGCAAATTTTAAATACGCCAGGGATTGCCTCTTCTATAGTAAATTTTGCAAAAAATAATTTTTTAATGTCACAAATTTTAATTGCGCCAGGGATTGCCTTTTCTATAGTAAATATTTCAAAAATTAATTTTTACTGTCGCAAATTTTAAATACGCCAGGGTTTGCCTCTTCTATAGTAAATTTTTGCAAAAAATAATTTTTTACTGTCGCAAATTTTAATTGCGCCAGGGATTGCCTTTTCTACAGTAAATTTTTCAAAAAATAATTTTTTACTGTCGCAAATTTTAATTGCGCCAGGGATTGCCTTTTCTATAGTAAATTTTTCAAAAATTAATTTTTTACTGTCGCAAATTTTAAATACGCCAGGGATTGCCTTTTCTATAGTAAATTTTTCAAAAAATAGTTTTCTACTGTCGCAAATTTTAATTGCGCCAGGGATTGCCTTTTCTACAGTAAATTTTTCAAAAAATTATTTTTTACTGTCGCAAATTTTAATTACGCCAGGGATTGCCTTTACTATAGTAAATTATTCAAAAAATAATTTTTTACTGTCGCAAATTTTAAATACGTCAGGGATTGCCTTTTTCTATAGTAAATGTTTCAAAAAATAATTTTTTACTGTCGCAAATTTTAATTGCGCCAGGGACTGCCTTTTCTACAGTAAATTATTAAAAAAATAATTTTTTACTGTCGCAAATTTTAAACACGCCAGGGTTTGCCTTTTCTACAGTAAATTTTTCAAAAAATAATTTTTTACAGTCGCAAGTTTTAATTACGCCAGGGATTGCCTTTTCTATAATAAATTTTTCAAAATTTAATTTTATACTGTCGCAAATTTTAATTGCGCCAGGGATTGCCTTTTCTACAGTAAATTTTTCAATAAATAATTTATACTGTCGCAAATTTTAATTACGCCAGGGATTGCCTTTTCTATAGTAAATTATTCAAAAAATAATTTTTTACTGTCGCAAATTCTAATTGCACCAGGGATTGCCTTTTCTATAGTAAAATTTTCAAAAAATAATTTTTTACTGTCGCAAATTTTAATTGCGCCAGGGATTGCCTTTTCTATAGTAAATTTTCAAAAAATAATTTTTTACTGTCGCAAATTTTAAATACGCCAGGGATTGCCTTTTCTATAGTAAATTTTTCAAAAAATAATAATTTTAATTGCGCCAGGGATATCCTTTTCTATAGTAAATTTTTCAAAAAATAATTTTCTAATGTCGCAAATTTTAATTGCGCCAGGGAATGCCTTCTCTACGGTAAATTATTAAAAAAATAATTTTTTACAGTCGCAAATTTTAATTACGCCAGGGATTGCCTTTTCTACAGTAAATTTTACAAAAAATAATTTTTTACTGTCGCAAATTTTAAATACGCCAGGGATTGCCTTTTCCATAGGAAATTTTTCAAAAAATAATTTTTTACTGTCGCAAATTTTAAATACGCCAGGGATTGCCTTTTCTATAGTAAATGTTTCAAAAAATAAATTTTTACTGTCGCAAATTTTAATTGCGCCAGGGATTGCCTTTTCTACAGTAAATTATTAAAAAAATAATTTTTTTACTGTCGCAAATTTTAATTACGCCAGGGATTGCCTTTTCTACAGTAAATTTTTAAAAAAATTATTTTTTACAGTCGCAAGTTTTAATTACGCCAGGGATTGCCTTTTCTATAGTAAATTTTTCAAAATTTAATTTTATACTGTCGCAAATTTTAACTGCGCCAGGGATTGCTTTTCTACAGTAAATTTTTCAATAAATAATTTATACTGTCGCAAATTTTAATTGCACCAGGGATTGCCTTTTCTATAGTAAAATTTTCAAAAAATAATTTTTTACTGTCGCAAATTTTAATTGCGCCAGGTATTGCCTTTTCTATAGTAAATTTTTCAAAAAATAACTTTTTACTGTCGCAAATTTTAAATAGGCCAGGGAATGCCTTTTCTATAGTAAATTTTTCAAAAATTAATTTTTTACTGTCTAAAATTTTAATTGCGCCAGGGATAGCCTTTTCTATAGTAAATTTTTCAAAAAATAATAATTTTAATTGCGCCAGGGATAGCCTTTTCTATAGTAAATTTTTCAAAAAATAATTTTCTACTGTCGCAGATTTTAATTGCGCCAGGTAATGCCTTCTCTGCAGTAAATTATTCAAAAAATAATTTTTTACTGTCGCAAATTTTAAATACGCCAGGGATTGCCTTGTCTATAGAAAATTTTTCAAAAAATAATTTTTTACTGTCGCAAATTTTAATTGCGTCAGGGATTGCCTTTTCTACAGTAAATTATTAAAAAAATAATTTTTTACTGTCGCAAATTTTAATTACGCCAGGGATTGCCTTTTCTACAGTAAATTTTACAAAAAATAATTTTTTACTGTCGCAAATTTTAAATACGCCAGGGATTGCCTTTTCTATAGGAAATTTTTCAAAAAATAATTTTTTACTGTCGAAAATTTTAATTACGCCAGGGATTGCCTATTCTATAGAAAATTATTCAAAAAATAATTTTTTACTGTCGCAAATTTTAAATGCGCCAGGGATTGCCTTTTCTACAGTAAATTTTACAAAAAATAATTTTTTACTGTCGCAAATTTTAATTGCGCCAGGGATTGCCTTTTCTACAGAAAATTTTTCAAAAAATAATTTTTTCCTGTCGCAAATTTTAATTACGCCAGGGATTGCCATTTCTATAGTAAATTTTTCAAAAATTAATTTTTTACTGTCGCAAATTTTAAATACGCCAGGGATTGCCTTTTCTACAGTAAATTTTTCAAAAAATAATTTTATACTGTCGCAAATTTTAATTACGCCAGGGAGTGCCTTTTCTATAGTAAATTTTTCAAAAAATAACTTTTTACTGTCGCAAATTTTAAATACGCCAGGGATTGCATCTTCTATAGTAAATTTTTCAAAATTTAATTTTCTACTGTCGCAAATTTTAATTGCGCCAGGGATTGCCTTTTCTATAGTAAATTATTCAAAAAATAATTTTCTACTGTCGCAAATTTTAATTACGCCAGGGATTGCCTTTTCTATAGTAAATTATTCAAAAAATAATTTTTTACTGTCGCAAATTTTAATTGCGCCAGGGATTGCCTTTTCTATAGTAAATTATGCAAAAAATAATTTTTTACTGTCGCAAATTTTAAATAAGCCAGGAATTGCCTTTTCTATAGTAAATTATTCAAAAAATAATTTTTTACTGTCGAGAATTTTAATTACGCCAGGGATTGCCTTTTCTATAGTAAATTATTCAAAAAATAATTTTATACTGTCGCAAATTATAATTACGCCGGGGATTGCCTTTTCTATAGTAAATTTTTCAAAAACTAATTTAATACTGTCGCAAATTTTAAATACGCCAGGGATTGCCTCTTCTATAGTAAATTTTGCAAAAAATAATTTTTTAATGTCGCAAATTTTAATTGCGCCAGGGATTGCCTTTTCTATAGTAAATTTTTCAAAAATTAATTTTTTACTGTCGCAAATTTTAAATACGCCAGGGATTGCCTCTTCTATAGTAAATTTTTGCAAAAAATTATTTTTTACTGTCGCAAATTTTAATTGCGCCAGGGATTGCCTTTTCTACAGTAAATTTTTCAAAAAATAATTTTTTACTGTCGCAAATTTTAATTGCGCCAGGGATTGCCTTTTCTATAGTAAATTTTTCAAAAATTAATTTTTTACTGTCGCAAATTTTAAATACGCCAGGGATTGCCTTTTCTATAGTAAATTTTTCAAAAAATAATTTTCTACTGTCGCAAATTTTAATTGCGCCAGGGATTGCCTTTTCTACAGTAAATTTTTCAAAAAATAATTTTTTACTGTCGCAAATTTTAATTACGCCAGGGATTGCCTTTACTATAGTAAATTATTCAAAAAATAATTTTTTACTGTCGCAAATTTTAAATACGCCAGGGATTGCCTTTTTCTATAGTAAATGTTTCAAAAAATAATTTTTTACTGTCGCAAATTTTAATTGCGCCAGGGACTGCCTTTTTTACAGTAAATTATTAAAAAAATAATTTTTTACTGTCGCAAATTTTAAATACGCCAGGGATTGCCTTTTCTACAGTAAATTTTTCAAAAAATAATTTTTTACAGTCGCAAGTTTTAATTACGCCAGGGATTGCCTTTTCTATAGTAAATTTTTCAAAATTTAATTTTATACTGTCGCAAATTTTAATTGCGCCAGGGATTGCCTTTTCTACACTAAATTTTTCAATAAATAATTTATACTGTCGCAAATTTTAATTACGCCAGGGATTGCCTTTTCTATAGTAAATTATTCAAAAAATAATTTTTTACTGTCGCAAATTCTAATTGCACCAGGGATTGCCTTTTCTATAGTAAAATTTTCAAAAAATAATTTTTTACTGTCGCAAATTTTAATTGCGCCAGGGATTGCCTTTTCTACAGTAAATTTTACAAAAAATAATTTTTTACTGTCGCAAATTTTAAATACGCCAGGGATTGCCTTTTCTATAGGAAATTTTTCAAAAAATAATTTTTTACTGTCGCAAATTTTAAATACGCCAGGGATTGCCTTTTCTATAGTAAATTTTTCAAAAAATAATTTTTTACTGTCGCAAATTTTAATTGCGTCAGGGATTGCCTTTCTACAGTAAATTATTAAAAAAATAATTTTTTACTGTCGCAAATTTTAATTACGCCAGGGATTGCCTTTTCTACAGTAAATTTTACAAAAAATAATAATTTTAATTGCGCCAGGGATAGCCTTTTCTATAGTAAATTTTTCAAAAAATAATTTTCTAATGTCGCAAATTTTAATTGCGCCAGGGAATGCCTTCTCTACGGTAAATTATTCAAAAAATAATTTTTTACTGTCGCAAATTTTAAATACGCCAGGGATTGCCTTGTCTATAGTAAATTTTTCAAAAAATAATTTTTTACTGTCGCAAATTTTAATTGCGTCAGGGATTGCCTTTCTACAGTAAATTATTAAAAAAATAATTTTTTACTGTCGCAAATTTTAATTACGCCAGGGATTGCCTTTTCTACAGTAAATTTTACAAAAAATAATTTTTTACTGTCGCAAATTTTAAATACGCCAGGGATTGCCTTTTCTATAGGAAATTTTTCAAAAAATAATTTTTTACTGTCGCAAATTTTAAATACGCCAGGGATTGCCTTTTCTATAGTAAATGTTTCAAAAAATAATTTTTTACTGTCGCAAATTTTAATTGCGCCAGGGATTGCCTTTTCTACAGTAAATTATTAAAAAAATAATTTTTTTACTGTCGCAAATTTTAATTACGCCAGGGATTGCCTTTTCTACAGTAAATTTTTCAAAAAATAATTTTTTACAGTCGCAAGTTTTAATTACGCCAGGGATTGCCTTTTCTATAGTAAATTTTTCAAAATTTAATTTTATACTGTCGCAAATTTTAACTGCGCCAGGGATTGCCTTTTCTACAGTAAATTTTTCAATAAATAATTTATACTGTCGCAAATTTTAATTACGCCAGGGATTGCCTTTTCTATAGTAAATTATTCAAAAAATAATTTTTTACTGTCGCAAATTTTAATTGCACCAGGGATTGCCTTTTCTACACTAAATTTTTCAATAAATAATTTTTTACTGTCGCAAATTTTAATTGCGCCAGGGATTGCCTTTTCTATAGTAAATTTTTCAAAAAATAATTTTTTACTGTCGCAAATTTTAAATACGCCAGGGAATGCCTTTTCTATAGTAAATTTTTCAAAAATTAATTTTTTACTGTCCAAAATTTTAATTGCGCCAGGGATAGCCTTTTCTATAGTAAATTTTTCAAAAAATAATAATTTTAATTGCGCCAGGGATAGCCTTTTCTATAGTAAATTTTTCAAAAAATAATTTTCTACTGTCGCAAATTTTAATTGCGCCAGAGAATGCCTTCTCTACAGTAAATTATTCAAAAAATAATTTCTTACTGTCGCAAATTTTAAATACGCCAGGGATTGCCTTGTCTATAGAAAATTTTTCAAAAAATAATTTTTTACTGTCGCAAATTTTAATTGCGTCAGGGATTGCCTTTTCTACAGTAAATTATTAAAAAAATAATTTTTTACTGTTGCAAATTTTAATTGCGCCAGGGATTGCCTTTTCTACAGAAAATTTTTCAAAAAATAATTTTTTCCTGTCGCAAATTTTAATTACGCCAGGGATTGCCATTTCTATAGTAAATTTTTCAAAAATTAATTTTTTACTGTCGCAAATTTTAAATACGCCAGGGATTGCCTTTTGTACAGTAAATTTTTCAAAAAATAATTTTATACTGTCGCAAATTTTAATTACGCCAGGGATTGCCTTTTCTATAGTAAATTTTTCAAAAAATAATTTTTTACTGTCGCAAATTTTAAATACGCCAGGGATTGCATCTTCTATAGTAAATTTTTCAAAATTTAATTTTCTACTGTCGCAAATTTTAATTGCGCCAGGAATTGCCTTTTCTATAGTAAGTTTTTCAAAATTTAATTTTATACTGTCGCAAATTTTAAATACGCCAGGGATTGCCTTTTCTATAGTAAATTATTCAAAAAATAATTTTTTACTGTCGCAAATTTTAATTGCGCCAGGGGTTGCCTTTTCTACAGTAAATTTTTCAAAAAATAATTTTTTACTGTCGCAAATTTTAATTACGCCAGGGATTGCCTTTTCTATAGTAAATTTTTCAAAATTTAATTTTATACTGTCGCAAATTTTACTTGCGCCAGGGATTGCCTTTTCTACAGTAAATTTTTCAATAAATAATTTATACTGTCCCAAATTTTAATTACGCCAGGGATTGCCTTTTCTATAGTAAATTATTCAAAAAATAATTTTTTACTGTCGCAAATTTTAATTGCGCCAGGGATTGCCTTTTCTACAGTAAATTTTACAAAAAATAATTTTTTACTGTCGCAAATTTTAATTGCGCCAAGGATTGCCTTTTATACAGTAAATTTTCCAAAAAATAATTTTTTTGTGTCGCAAATTTTAAATACGCCAGGGATTGCCTTTTCTATAGTAAATTTTTCAAAAATTAATTTTTTACTGTCGCAAATTTTAAATACGCCAGGGATTGCCTTTTCTACAGTAAATTTTTCAAAAAATAATTTTATACTGTCGCAAATTTTAATTACGCCAGGGATTGCCTTTTCGATAGTAAATTTTTCAAAAAATAATTTTTTACTATCGCAAATTTTAAATAAGCCAGGGATTGCCTCTTCAATAGTAAATCTTTCAAAATTTAATTTTCTGCTGTCGCAAATTTTAATTGCGCCAGGGTTTGCCTTTTCTATAGTAAATTTTTCAAAATTTAATTTTATACTGTCGCAAATTTTAAATACGCCAGGGATTGACTTTTCTATAGTAAATTATTCAAAAAATAATTTTTTACTGTCGCAAATTTTAATTGCGCCAGGGATTGCCTTTTCTACAGTAAATTTTTCAAAAAATAGTTTTTTACTGTCGCAAATTTTAATTACGCCAGGGATTGCCTTTTCTATAGTAAATTTTTCAAAATTTAATTTTATACTGTCGCAAATTTTAATTGCGCCAGGGATTGCTTTTCTACAGTAAATTTTTCAATAAATA
Source organism: Dioctria linearis (assembly GCA_963930735.1). Classification (NCBI taxonomy): domain Eukaryota; kingdom Metazoa; phylum Arthropoda; class Insecta; order Diptera; family Asilidae; genus Dioctria; species Dioctria linearis. The sequence goes on from CAWVNZ010000652.1 coordinate 23,209, forward strand.
ATTTATACTGTCCCAAATTTTAATTACGCCAGGGATTGCCTTTTCTATAGTAAATTATTCAAAAAATAATTTTTTACTGTCGCAAATTTTAATTGCGCCAGGGATTGCCTTTTCTACAGTAAATTTTACAAAAAATAGTTTTTTACTGTCGCAAATTTTAATTGCGCCAGGGATTGCCTTATATACAGTAAATTATTCAAAAAATAATTTTTTACTGTCGCAAGTTTTAATTGCGCCAGGAATTGCCTTTTCTACAGTAAATTTTGCAAAAAATAATTTTTTACTGTCGCAAATTTTAAATACGCCAGGGATTGCCTCTTCTATAGTAAATTTTTCAAAATTTAATTTTCTGCTGTCGCAAACTTTATTTTCGCCAGGGTTTGCCTTTTCTATAGTAAATTTTTCAAAAAATAATTTTTTACTGTCGCAAATTTTAAATACGCCAGGGAATGCCTTTTCTATAGTAAATTTTTCAAAAATTAATTTTTTACTGTCTAAAATTTTAATTGCGCCAGGGATTGCCTTTTCTATAGTAAATTTTTCAAAAAATAATTTTCTACTGTCGCAAATTTTAATTGCGCCAGGGAATGCCTTTTCTACAGTAAATTTTTCAAAAAATAATTTTTTACTGTCGCAAATTTTAATTACGCCAAGGATTGCCTTTTTTATAGTAAATTATTCAAAAAGTAATTTTTTACTGTCGCAAATTTTAATTGCGCCAGGGATTGCCTTTTCTATAGTAAATTATTCAAAAAATAATTTTCTACTGTCGCAAATTTTAATTACGCCAGGGATTGTCTTTTCTATAGTAAATTATTCAAAAAATAACTTTTTATTGTCGCAAATTTTAATTGCGCCAGGGATTGCCTTTTCTATAGTAAATTATTCAAAAAATAATTTTCTACTCTCGCAAATTTTAATTACGCCAGGGATTGCCCTTTCTATAGTAAATTATTCAAAAAATAATTTTTTACTGTCGCAAGTTTTAATTGCGCCAGGAATTGCCATTTCTACAGTAAATTTTGCAAAAAATAATTTTTTACTGTCGCAAATTTTAATTGCGCCAGGGATTGCCTTTTCTATAGTAAATTTTTCAAAAAATAATTTTTTACTGTAGCAAATTTTAAATTCGCCAGGGATTGCCTTTTCTACAGTAGATTTTTCAAAAAATAATTTTTTACTGTCGCTAATTTTAACTACGCTAGGGATTGACTTTTCTATAATAAATTTTTCAAAAATTAATTTTTTACTGTCGCAAATTTTAAATCCGCAAGTGATTGCCTTTTCTACAGTAAATTTTTCAAAAAATAATTTTTTACTGTCGCAAATTTTAATTATGCCAGGGATTACCTTTTCTATAGTAAATTTTTCAAAATTTAAATTTATACTGTCGCAAATTTTAATTGCGCCAGGGATTGCCTTTTCTACAGTAAATTTTTCAAAAAATTATTTTTTACTGTCGCAAATTTTAAATACGCCAGGGATTGCCTTTTCTATAGTAAATTATTCAAAAAATAATTTTTTACTGTCGCAAATTTTAATTACACCAGGGATTGCCTTTTCTATAGTAAATTTTGCAAAAAATAATTTTTTAATGTCGCAAATTTTAACTGCGCCAGGGATTGCCTTTTCTATAGCAAATTTTTCAAAATTTAATTTTATACTGTCGCAAATTTTAATTGCGCAAGGAATTGCCTTTTCTATAGTAAATTATTCAAAAAATAATTTTTTACTGTCGCAAATTTTAATTGCGCCAGGGATGGCCTTTTCTATAGTAAATTTTTCAAAAAATAATTTTTTACTGTCGCAAAATTTAAATTCGCCAGGGATTGCCTTTTCTATAGTAAATTATTCAAAAAATAATTTTCTACTGTCGCAAATTTTAATTACGCCAGGGATTGCCTTTGCTATAGTAAATTATTCAAAAAATACCATTTTATTGTCGCAAATTTTAATTGCGCCAGGGATTGCCTTTTCTATAGTAAATTATTCAATAAATAATTTTCTACTCTCGCAAATTTTAATTACGCCAGGGATTGCCTTTTCTATAGTAAATTATTCAAAAAATAATTTTTTACTGTCGCAAGTTTTAATTGCGCCAGGAATTGCCATTTCTACAGTAAATTTTGCAAAAAATAATTTCTTACTGTCGCAAATTTTAATTGCGCCAGGGATTGCCTTTTCTATAGTAAATTATTCAAAAAATAATTTTCTACTGTCGCAAATTTTAATTACGCCAGGGATTGCCTTTTCTATAGTAAATTATTCAAAAAATAACTTTTTATTGTCGCAAATTTTAATTACGCCAGGGATTGCCTTTTCTATAGTAAATTATTCAAAAAATAATTTTCTACTCTCGCAAATTTTAATTACGCCAGGGATTGCCTTTTCTATAGTAAATTATTCAAAAAATAATTTTTTACTGTCGCAAGTTTTAATTGCGCCAGGAATTGCCTTTTCTACAGTAAATTTTGCAAAAAATAATTTTTTACTGTCGCAAATTTTAATTGCGCCAGGGATTGCCTTTTCTATAGTAAATTTTTCAAAAAATAATTTTTTACTGTCGCAAATTTTAAATTCGCCAGGGATTGCCTTTTCTACAGTAGATTTTTCAAAAAATAATTTTTTACTGTCGCAAATTTTAACTACGCTAGGGATTGCCTTTTCTATAATAAATTTTTCAAAAATTAATTTTTTACTGTCGCAAATTTTAAATCCGCAAGTGATTGCCTTTTCTACAGTAAATTTTTCAAAAAATAATTTTTTACTGTCGCAAATTTTAATTACGCCAGGGATTGCCTTTTCTATAGTAAATTTTTCAAAATTTAATTTTATACTGTCGCAAATTTTAATTGCGCCAGGGATTGCCTTTTCTACAGTAAATTTTTCAAAAAATAATTTTTACTGTCGCAAATTTTAAATCCGCCAGGGATTGCCTTTTCTATAGTAAATTATTCAAAAAATAATTTTTTACTGTCGCAAATTTTAATTACACCAGGGATTTCCTTTTCTATAGTAAATTTTGCAAAAAATAATTTTTTAATGTCGCAAATTTTAATTGCACCAGGGATTGCCTTTTCTATAGTAAATTTTTCAAAATTTAATTTTATACTGTCGCAAATTTTAATTGCGCCTTTTCTATAGTAAATTTTTCAAAAAATAATTTTTTACTGTCGCAAATTTTAATTGCGCCAGGGAATGCCTTTTCTATAGTAAATTATTCAAAAAATAATTTTTTACTGTCGCAAATTTTAATTACGCCAGGAATTACCTTTTCTACAGTAAATTTTTCAAAAAATAATTTTCTACTGTCGCAAATTTTAATTGCGCCAGGGATTGCCTTTTCTACAGTAATTTTTTCACAAATTAATTTTTTACTGTCGCAAATTTTAAATCCGCCAGGGATTTCCTTTTCTACCGTAAATTTTTCAAAAAATAATTTTTTACTGTCGCAAATTTTAATTACGCCAGGGATTGCCTTTTCTATAGTAAATTTTTCAAAATTTAATTTTATATTGTCGCAAATTTTAATTCCGCCAGGGATTGACTTTTCTACAGCAAATTTTTCAAAAAATAATTTTTTACTGTCGAAAATTTTAATTACGCCAGGGATTGCCTTTTCTATAGTAAATTTTTCAAAAAATAATTTATTACTATCGCAAATTTTAATTGCGCCAGGGATTGCCTTTTCTATAGTAAATTATTCAAAAAATAATTTTTTACTGTCGCAAATTTTAATTACGCCAGGGATTGCCTTTTATATAGTAAATTTTTCAAAATATAATTTTTTACTGTCGCAAATTTTAATTGCGCCAGGGATTGCCTTTTCTATAGTAAATTTTTCAAAAACTAATTTTTTACTGTCGAAAATTTTAATTACGCCAGGGATTGCCTTTTCTATAGTAAATTATTCAAAAAATAATTTTCTACTGTCGCAAATTTTAATTACGCCAGGGATTGCCTATTCTATAGTAAATTTTTCAAAATTTAATTTTATACTGTCGCAAATTTTAATTGCGCCAGAGATTGCCTTTTCTACAGTAAATTTTTCAAAAATTAATTTTTTGCTGTCGCAAATTTTAATTGCGCCAGGGATTGACTTTTCTACAGTAAATTTTTCAAAAAATAATTTTTTATTGTCGAAAATTTTAATTACGCCAGGGATTGCCTTTTCTATAGTAAATTTTTCAAAAAATAATTTATTACTGTCGCAAATTTTAATTGCGCCAGGGACTGCCTTTTCTATAGTAAATTATTCAAAAAATAATTTTTTTACTGTCGCAAATTTTAATTACGCCAGGGATTGCCGTTTCTACAGTAAATTTTTCAAAAAATAATTTTCTACTGTCGCAAATTTTAATTGCGCCAGGGATTGCCTTTTCTACAGTAAATTTTTCACAAATTAATTTTTTACTGTCGCAAATTTTAAATCCGCCAGGGATTGCCTTTTCTACAGTAAGTTTTTCAAAAAATAATTTTTTACTGTCGCAAATTTTAATTACGCCAGGGATTGCCTTTTCTATAGTAAATTTTTCAAAATTTATTTTTATACTGTCGCAAATTTTAATTGCACCAGGGATTGCCTTTTCTACAGTAAATTTTTCAAAAATTAATTTTTTGCTGTCGCAAATTTTAATTTCGCCAGGGATTGCCTTTTCTATAGTAAATTTTTCAAAAAATAATTTTTTTACTGTCGCAAATTTTAAATACGCCAGGGATTGCCTTTTCTATAGTAAATTTTTCAAAAAATAATTTTTTACTGTCGCAAATTTTAATTACGCCAGGGATTGCCTTTTCTACAGTAAATTTTTCAAAAACTAATTTTTTACTGTCGCAAGTTTTAATTACGCCAGGGATTGCCTTTTCTATAGTAAATTTTTCAAAAATTAATTTTTTACTGTCGCAAATTTTAATTGCGCCAGGGATTGCCTTTTCTATAATAAATTTTTCAAAAACTAATTTTTTACTGTCGAAAATTTTAATTACTCCAGGGATTGCCTTATCTATAGTAAATTATTCAAAAAATAATTTTCTACTGTCGCAAATTTTAATTACGCCAGGGATTGCCTTTTCTATAGTAAATTTTTCAAAATTTAATTTTATACTGTCGCAAATTTTAATTGCGCCAGGGATTGCCTTTTCTACAGTAAATTTTTCAAAAATTAATTTTTTGCTGTCGCAAATTTTAATTTCGCCAGGGATTGCCTTTTCTATAGTAAATTTTTCAAAAAATAATTTTTTACTGTCGCAAATTTTAGATACGCCAGGGATTGCCTTTTCTATAGTAAATTTTTCAAAAAATAATTGTTTACTGTCGGAAATTTTAAATACGCCAGGGATTGCCTTTTCTATAGTAAATGTTTCAAAAAATAATTTTTTACTGTCGCAAATTTCAATTGCGCCAGGGATTGCCTTTTCTACAGTAAATTATTAAAAAAATAATTTTTTTACTATCGCAAATTTTAATTACGCCAGGGATTGCTTTTCTACAGTAAATTTTTCAAAAAATAATTTTTTACAGTCGCAAGTTTTAATTACGCCAGGGATTGCCTTTTCTATAGTCAATTTTTCAAAATTTAATTTTATACTGTCGCAAATTTTAACTGCGCCAGGTATTGCCTTTTCTACAGTAAATTTTTCAATAAATAATTTATACTGTCGCAATTTTTAATTACGCCAGGGATTGCCTTTTCTATAGTAAATTATTCAAAAAATAATTTTTTACTGTCGCAAATTTTAATTGCACCAGGTATTGCCTTTTCTATAGTAAAATTTTCAAAAAATAATTTTTTACTGTCGCAAATTTTAATTGCGCCAGGGATTGCCTTTTCTATAGTAAATTTTTCAAAAAATAATTTTTTACTGTCGCAAATTTTAAATACGCCAGGGAATGCCTTTTCTATAGTAAATTTTTCAAAAATTAATTTTTTACTGTCTAAAATTTTAATTGCGCCAGGGATAGCCTTTTCTATAGTAAATTTTTCAAAAAATAATAATTTTAATTGCGCCAGGGATAGCCTTTTCTATAGTAAATTTTTCAAAAAATAATTTTCTACTGTCGCAAATTTTAATTGCGCCAGGGAAGAATGCCATCTCTACAGTAAATTATTCAAAAAATAATTTTTTACTGTCGCAAATTTTAAATACGCCAGGGATTGCCTTGTCTATAGAAAATTTTTCAAAAAATAATTTTTTACTGTCGCAAATTTTAATTGCGTCAGGGATTGCCTTTTCTACAGTAAATTATTAAAAAAATTTTTTTACTGTCGCAAATTTTAATTACGCCAGGGATTGCCTTTTCTACAGTAAATTTTACAAAAAATAATTTTTTACTGTCGCAAATTTTAAATACGCCAGGGATTGCCTTTTCTATAGGAAATTTTTCAAAAAATAATTTTTTACTGTCGAAAATTTTAATTACGCCAGGGATTGCCTTTTCTATAGTAAATTATTTAAAAAAATAATTTTTAACTGTCGCAAATTTTAAATGCGCCAGGGATTGCCTTTTCTACAGTAAATTTTACAAAAAATAATTTTTTACTGTCGCAAATTTTAATTACGCCAGGGATTGCCTTTTCTACAGTAAATTTTTCAAAAAATAATTTTTTCCTGTCGCAAATTTTAATTACGCCAGGGATTGCCATTTCTATAGTAAATTTATCAAAAATTAATTTTTTACTGTCGCAAATTTTAAATACGCCAGGGATTGCCTTTTCTACAGTAAATTTTTCAAAAAATAATTTTATACTGTCGCAAATTTTAATTACGCCAGGAATTGCCTTTTCTATAGTAAATTTTTCAAAAAATAATTTTTTACTGTCGCAAATTTTAAATACGCCAGGGATTGCATCTTCTATAGTAAATTTTTCAAAATTTAATTTTCTGCTGTCGCAAATTTTAATTGCGACAGGAATTGCCTTTTCTATAGTAAGTTTTTCAAAATTTAATTTTATACTGTCGCAAATTTTAAAAACGCCAGGGATTGCCATTTCTATAGTAAATTATTCAAAAAATAATTTTTTACTGTCGCAAATTTTAATTGCGCCAGGTGTTGCCTTTTCTACAGTAAATTTTTCAAAAAATAATTTTTTACTGTCGCAAATTTTAATTACGCCAGGGATTGCCTTTTCTATAGTAAATTTTTCAAAATTTAATTTTATACTGTCGCAAATTTTAATTGCGCCAGGGATTGCCTTTTCTACACTAAATTTTTCAATAAATAATTTATACTGTCCCAAATTTTAATTACGCCAGGGATTGCCTTTTCTATAGTAAATTATTCAAAAAATAATTTTTTACTGTCGCAAATTTTAATTGCGCCAGGGATTGCCTTTTCTACAGTAAATTTTACAAAAAATAATTTTTTACTGTCGCAAATTTTAATTGCGCCAAGGATTGCCTTTTATACAGTAAATTTTTCAAAAAATAATTTTTTACTGTCGCAAATTTTAATTACGCCAGGGATTGCCTTTTCTATAGTAAATTTTTCAAAAATTAATTTTTTACTGTCGCAAATTTTAAATAGGCCAGGGATTGCCTTTTCTACAGTAAATTTTTCAAAAAATAATTTTATACTGTCGCAAATTTTAATTACGCCAGGGATTGCCTTTTCTATAGTAAATTTTTCAAAGAATTATTTTTTACTGTCGCAAATTTTAAATACGCCAGGGATTGCCTCTTCTATAGTAAATTTTTCAAAATTTAATTTTCTGCTGTTGCAAATTTTAATTGCGCCAGCGTTTGCCTTTTCTATAGTAAATTTTTCAAAATTTAATTTTATACTGTCGCAAATTTTAAATACGCCACGGATTGACTTTTCTATAGTAAATTATTCAAAAAATAATTTTTTACTGTCGCAAATTTTAATTGCGCCAGGGATTGCCTTTTCTACAGTAAATTTTTCAAAAAATAATTTTTTACTGTCGCAAATTTTAATTACGCCAGGGATTGCCTTTTCTATAGTAAATTTTTCAAAATTTAATTTTATACTGTCGCAAATTTTAATTGCGCCAGGGATTGCTTTTCTACAGTAAATTTTTCAATAAATAATTTATACTGTCCCAAATTTTAATTACGCCAGGGATTGCCTTTTCTATAGTAAATTATTCAAAAAATAATTTTTTACTGTCGCAAGTTTTAATTGCGCCAGGGATTGCCTTTTCTACAGTAAATTTTACAAAAAATAATTTTTTACTGTCGCAAATTTTAATTGCGCCAGGGATTGCCTTTTATACAGTAAATTATTCAAAAAATAATTTTTTACTGTCGCAAGTTTTAATTGCGCCAGGAATTGCCTTTTCTACAGTATATTTTGCAAAAAATAATTTTTTACTGTAGCAAATTTTAATTGCGCCAGGGATTGCCTTTTCTATAGTAAATTTTTCAAAAAATAATTTTTTACTGTCGCAAATTTTAAATACGCCAGGGATTGCCTCTTCTATAGTAAATTTTTCAAAATTTAATTTTCTGCTGTCGCAAATTTTAATTGCGCCAGGGTTTGCCTTTTCTATAGTAAAATTTTCAAAAAATAATTTTTTACTGTCGCAAATTCTAAATATGCCAGGGAATGTCTTTTCTATAGTAAATTTTTCAAAAATTAATTTTTTACTGTCTAAAATTATAATTGCGCCAGGGAATGCCTTTTCTACAGTAAATTTTTCAAAAAATAATTTTTTACTGTCGCAAATTTTAATTACGCCAAGAATTGCCTTTTTTATAGTAAATTATTCAAAGAGTAATTTTTTACTGTCGCAAATTTTAATTACGCCAGGGATTGCCTTTTCTATAGTAAATTATTCAAAAAATAATTTTCTACTGTCGCAAATTTTAATTACGCCAGGGATTGCCTTTTCTATAGTAAATTATTCAAAAAATAACTTTTTATTGTCGCAAATTTTAATTGCGCCAGGGATTGCCTTTTCTATAGTAAATTATTCAAAAAATAATTTTCTACTCTCGCAAATTTTAATTACGCCAGGGATTGCCTTTTCTATAGTAAATTATTCAAAAAATAATTTTTTACTGTCGCAAGTTTTAATTGCGCCAGGAATTGCCATTTCTACAGTAAATTTTGCAAAAAATAATTTTTTACTGTCGCAAATTTTAATTGCGCCAGGCATTGCCTTTTCTATAGTAAATTTTTCAAAAAATAATTTTTTACTGTCGCAAATTTTAAATTCGCCAAGGATTGCCTTTTCTACAGTAGATTTTTCAAAAAATAATTTTTTACTGTCGCAAATTTTAACTACGCTAGGGATTGCCTTTTCTATAATAAATTTTTCAAAAATTAATTTTTTACTGTCGCAAATTTTAAATCCGCAACTGATTGCCTTTTCTACAGTAAATTTTTCAAAAAATAATTTTTTACTGTCGCAAATTTTAATTACGCCAGGGATTGCCTTTTCTATAGTAAATTTTTCAAAATTTAAATTTATACTGTCGCAAATTTTAATTGCGCCAGGGATTGCCTTTTCTACAGTAAATTTTTCAAAAAATAATTTTTTACTGTCGCAAATTTTAAATCCGCCATGGATTGCCTTTTCTATAGTAAATTATTCAAAAAATAATTTTTTACTGTCGCAAATTTTAATTACACCAGGCATTGCCTTTTCTATAGTAAATTTTGCAAAAAATAATTTTTTAATGTCGCAAATTTTAACTGCGCCAGGGATTGCCTTTTCTATAGCAAATTTTTCAAAATTTAATTTTATACTGTCGCAAATTTTAATTGCGCAAGGAATTGCCTTTTCTATAGTAAATTATTCAAAAAATAATTTTTTACTGTCGCAAATTTTAATTGCGCCAGGGATTGCCTTTTCTATAGTAAATTTTTCAAAAAATAATTTTTTACTCTCGCAAATTTTAAATTCGCCAGGGATTGCCTTTTCTACAGTAGATTTTTCAAAAAATAATTTTTTACTGTCGCAAATTTTAACTACGCTAGGGATTGCCTTTTCTATAATAAATTTTTCAAAAATTAATTTTTTACTGTCGCAAATTTTAAATCCGCAAGTGATTGCCTTTTCTACAGTAAATTTTTCAAAAAATAATTTTTTACTGTCGCAAATTTTAATTACGCCAGGGATTGCCTTTTCTATAGTAAATTTTTCAAATTTAATTTTATACTGTCGCAAATTTTAATTGCGCCAGGGATTGCCTTTACTACAGTAAATTTTTCAAAAAATAATTTTTTACTGTCGCAAATTTTAAATCCGCCAGGGATTGCCTTTTCTATAGTAAATTATTCAAAAAATAATTTTTTACTGTCGCAAATTTTAATTACACCAGGAATTGCCTTTTCTATAGTAAATTATTCAAAAAGTAATTTTTTACTGTCGCAAATTTTAATTGCGCCAGGGATTGCCTTTTCTACAGTAAATTTTTCAAAACATAATTTTTTACTGTCGCAAATTTTAATTACGCCAGGGATTGCCTTTTCTATAGTAAATTTTTCAAAATTTAATTTTATACTGTCGCAAATTTTAATTGCGCCAGGGATTGCCTTTTCTACAGTAAATTTTTCAAAAAATAATTTTTTACTGTCGCAAATTTTAATTACGCCAGGGATTGCCTTTTCTATAGTAAATTTTTCAAAAAATAATTTTTTACTGTCGCAAATTTTAAATTCGCCAGGGATTGCCTTTTCTACAGTAGATTTTTCAAAAAATAATTTTTTACTGTCGCAAATTTTAACTACGCTAGGGATTGCCTTTTCTATAATAAATTTTTCAAAAATTAATTTTTTACTGTCGCAAATTTTAAATCCGCAAGTGATTGCCTTTTCTACAGTAAATTTTTCAAAAAATAATTTTTTACTGTCGCAAATTTTAATTACGCCAGGGATTGCCTTTTCTATAGTAAATTTTTCAAAATTTAATTTTATACTGTCGCAAATTTTAATTGCGGCAGGGATTGCCTTTTCTACAGTAAATTTTTCAAAAAATAATTTTTTACTGTCGCAAATTTAAATCCGCCAGGGATTGCCTTTTCTATAGTAAATTATTCAAAAAATAATTTTTTACTGTCGCAAATTTTAATTACACCACGGATTGCCTTTTCTGTAGTAAATTTTGCAAAAAATAATTTTTTAATGTCGCAAATTTTAATTGCGCCAGGGATTGCCTTTTCTATAGCAAATTTTTCAAAATTTAATTTTATACTGTCGCAAATTTTAATTGCGCAAGGAATTGCCTTTTCTATAGTAAATTATTCAAAAAATAATTTTCTACTGTCGCAAATTTTAATTACGTCCGGGATTGCCTTTTCTTTTTTGATAATATAGATGCAAGTAAATTATTCAAAAAATAATTTTTTATTGTAGCAAATTTTAATTGCGCCAGGGATTGCCCTTTTCTACAGTAAATTTTTCAAAAATAATTTTTTACTGTCGCAAATTTTAATTGCGCCAGGGATTGCCTTTTCTATAGTAAATTATTCAAAAAATAATTTTTTACTGTCGCAAATTTTAAATTCGCCAGGGATTGCCTTTTCTACAGTAGATTTTTCAAAAAATAATTTTTTACTGTCGCAAATTTTAACTACGCTAGGGATTGCCTTTTCTATAATAAATTTTTCAAAAATTAATTTTTTACTGTCGCAAATTTTAAATCCGCAAGTGATTGCCTTTTCTACAGTAAATTTTTCAAAAAATAATTTTCTACTGTCGCAAATTTTAATTGCGGCAGGGAATGCCTTTTCTACAGTAATTTTTTCACAAATTAATTTTTTACTGTCGCAAATTTTAAATCCGCCAGGGATTTCCTTTTCTACAGCAAATTTTTCAAAAAATAATTTTTTACTGTCGCATATTTTAATTACGCCAGGGATTGCCTTTTCTATAGTAAATTTTTCAAAATTTACTTTTATACTGTCGCAAATTTTAATTGCGCCAGGGATTGACTTTTCTACAGTAAATTTTTCAAAAAATAATTTTTTACTGTCGAAAATTTTAATTACGCCAGGGATTGCCTTTTCTATAGTAAATTTTTCAAAAAATAATTTATTACTGTCGCAAATTTTAATTGCGCCAGGGATTGCCTTTTCTATAGTAAATTATTCAAAAAATAATTTTTTACTGTCGCAAATTTTAATTGCGCCAGGGATTGCCTTTTCTATAGTAAATTATTCAAAAAATAATTTTTTACTGTCGCAAATTTTAAATTCGCCAGGTATTGCCTTTTCTACAGTAGATTTTTCAAAAAATAATTTTTTACTGTCGCAAATTTTAACTACGCTAGGGATTGCCTTTTCTATAATAAATTTTTCAAAAATTAATTTTTTACTGTCGCAAATTTTAAATCCGCAAGTGATTGCCTTTTCTACAGTAAATTTTTCAAAAAATAATTTTCTACTGTCGCAAATTTTAATTGCGCCAGGGATTGCCTTTTCTACAGTAATTTTTTCACAAATTAATTTTTTACTGTCGCAAATTTTAAATCCGCCAGGGATTTCCTTTTCTACAGTAAATTTTTCAAAAAATAATTTTTTACTGTCGCAAATTTTAATTACGCCAGGGATTGCCTTTTCTATAGTAAATTTTTCAAAATTTAATTTTATACTGTCGCAAATTTTAATTGCGCCAGGGATTGACTTTTCTATAGTAAATTTTTCAAAATTTAATTTTTTACTGTCGAAAATTTTAATTACGCCAGGGATTGCCTTTTCTATAGTAAATTTTTCAAAAAATAATTTATTACTGTCGCAAATTTTAATTGCGCCAGGGATTGCCTTTTCTATAGTAAATTATTCAAAAAATAATTTTTTACTGTCGCAAATTTTAATTACGCCAGGGATTGCTTTTTCTACATTAAATTTTTCAAAATTTAATTTTATACTGTCGCAAATTTTAATTGCGACAGGGATTGCCTTTTCTATAGTAAATTTTTCACAAATTAATTTTTTACTGTCGCAAATTTTAAATACGCCAGGGATTGACTTTTCTATAGTAAATTATTCAAAAACTAATTTTTTACTGTCGCAAATTTTAATTGCGCCAGGGATTGACTTTTCTACAGTAAATTTTTCAAAAAATAATTTTTTACTGTCGAAAATTTTAATTACGCCAGGGATTGCCTTTTCTATAGTAAATTTTTCAAAAAATAATTTATTACTGTCGCAAATTTTAATTGCGCCAGGGATTGCCTTTTCTATAGTAAATTATTCAAAAAATAATTTTTTACTGTCGCAAATTTTAATTGCGCCAGGGATTGCCTTTTCTATAGTAAATTATTCAAAAAATAATTTTTTACTGTCGCAAATTTTAAATTCGCCAGGTATTGCCTTTTCTACAGTAGATTTTTCAAAAAATAATTTTTTACTGTCGCAAATTTTAACTACGCTAGGGATTGCCTTTTCTATAATAAATTTTTCAAAAATTAATTTTTTACTGTCGCAAATTTTAAATCCGCAAGTGATTGCCTTTTCTACAGTAAATTTTTCAAAAAATAATTTTCTACTGTCGCAAATTTTAATTGCGCCAGGGATTGCCTTTTCTACAGTAATTTTTTCACAAATTAATTTTTTACTGTCGCAAATTTTAAATCCGCCAGGGATTTCCTTTTCTACAGTAAATTTTTCAAAAAATTATTTTTTACTGTCGCAAATTTTAATTACGCCAGGGATTGCCTTTTCTATAGTAAATTTTTCAAAATTTAATTTTATACTGTCGCAAATTTTAAATCCGCCAGGGATTGCCTTTTCTACAGTAAATTTTTCAAAAAATAATTTTTTACTGTCGAAAATTTTAATTACGCCAGGGATTGCCTTTTCTATAGTAAATTTTTCAAAAATAATTTATTACTGTCGCAAATTTTAATTGCGCCAGGGATTGCCTTTTCTATAGTAAATTATTCAAAAAATAATTTTTTACTGTCGCAAATTTTAATTACGCCAGGGATTGCTTTTTCTACATTAAATTTTTCAAAATTTAATTTTATACTGTCGCAAATTTTAATTGCGACAGGGATTGCCTTTTCTATAGTAAATTTTTCACAAATTAATTTTTTACTGTCGCAAATTTTAAATACGCCAGGGATTGACTTTTCTATAGTAAATTATTCAAAAACTAATTTTTTACTGTCGCAAATTTTAATTACGCCAGGGATTGCTTTTTCTACATTAAATTTTTCAAAATTTAATTTTATACTGTCGCAAATTTTAATTGCGACAGGGATTACCTTTTCTATAGTAAATTTTTCACAAATTAATTTTTTACTGTCGCAAATTTTAAATACGCCAGGGATTGACTTTTCTATAGTAAATTATTCAAAAACTAATTTTTTACTGTCGCAAATTTTAATTGCGCCAGGGATTGCCTTTTCTACAGTAAATTATTCAAAAAATAATTTTTTACTGTCGCAAATTTTAATTGCGCCAGGGATTGCCTTTTCTATAGTAAATTTTTCACAAATTAATTTTTTACTGTCGCAAATTTTAAATACGCCAGGGATTGACTTTTCTATAGTAAATTATTCAAAAACTAATTTTTTACTGTCGCAAATTTTAATTGCGCCAGGGATTGCCTTTTCTACAGTAAATTATTCAAAAAATAATTTTTTACTGTCGCAAATTTTAATTGCGCCAGGGATTGCCTTTTCTATAGTAAATTTTTCAAAAAATAATTTATTACTGTCGCAAATTTTAATTGCGCCAGGGATTGCCTTTTCTATAGTAAATTATTCAAAAATAATTTTTTACTGTCGCAAATTTTAATTACGCCAGGGATTGCCTTTTCTATAGTAAATTATTCAAAAAATAATTTTTTACTGTCGCAAATTTTAATTACGCCAGGGATTGCTTTTTCTACATTAAATTTTTCAAAATTTAATTTTATACTGTCGCAAATTTTAATTGCGACAGGGATTGCCTTTTCTATAGTAAATTTTTCACAAATTAATTTTTTACTGTCGCAAATTTTAAATACGCCAGGGATTGACTTTTCTATAGTAAATTTTTCAAAATTAATTTTTTACTGTCGCAAATTTTAATTGCGCCAGGGATTGCCTTTTCTACAGTAAATTTTTTAATGTCGCAAATTTTAATTACGCCAGGGATTGCCTTTTCTATAGTAAATTTTTCAAAATTTAATATTATACTGTCGCAAATTTTAATTGCGCCAGAGATTGCCTTTTCTACAGTAAATTTTTCAAAAAATAATTTTATACTGTCGCAAATTTTAATTACGCCAGGGATTGCCTTTTCTATAGTAAATTATTCAAAAAATAATTTTTTACTGTCGCAAATTATAATTGCGCCGGGGATTGCCTTTTCTATAGTAAATTTTTCAAAAAATAATTTTTTACTGTCGCAAATTTTAATTGCGCCAGGGATTGCCTTTTCTATAGTAAATTTTTCAAAAAATAATTTTTTACTGTCGCAAATTTTAAATACGCCGGGGATTGCCTTTTCTATAGTAAATTTTTCAAAAATTAATTTTTTACTGTCGAAAATTTTAATTGCGCCAGGGATTGCCTTTTCTATAGTAAATTTTTCAAAAAATAATTTTCTACTGTCGCAAATTTTAATTGCGCCAGGGATTGCCTTTTCTATAGTAAATTTTTCAAAAAATAATTGTTTACTGTCGCAAATTTTAAATACGCCAGGTATTGCCTTTTCTACAGTAAATTTTTCAAAAAATTATTTTTTACTGTCGCAAATTTTAATTACGCCAGGGATTGCCTTTTCTATAGTAAATTTTTCAAAAATTAATTTTTTACTGTCGCAAATTTTAAATCCGCCAGGGATTGCCTTTTCTACAGTAAATTTTTCAAAAAATAATTTTTTACTGTCGCAAATTTTAATTACGCCAGGGATTGCCTTTTCTATAGTAAATTTTTCAAAATTTAATTTTATACTGTCGCAAATTTTAATTACGCCAGGGTTTGCCTTTTCTACAGTAAATTTTTCAAAAAATAATTTTTTACTGTCGCAAATTTTAATTACGCCAGGGATTGCCTTTTCTATAGTAAATTTTTCAAAATTTAATTTTATACTGTCGCAAATTTTAATTGCGCCAGGGATTGCCTTTTCTACAGTAAATTTTTCAAAAAATAATTTTTTACTGTCGCAAATTTTAATTACGCCGGGGATTGCCTTTTCTATAGTAAATTTTTCAAAAATTAATTTTATACTGTCGCAAATTTTAAATCCGCCAGGGATTGCCTTTTCTATAGTAAATTTTTCAAAAAATAATTTTTTACTGTCGCAAATTTTAATTGCGCCAGGGATTGCCTTTTCTACAGTAAATTTTTCAAAAAATAATTTTTTACTGTCGCAAATTTTAATTACGCCAGGGATTGCCTTTTCTATAGTAAATTTTTCAAAAATAATTTTTTACTGTCGCAAATTTTAAATACGCCAGGATTGCCTTTTATATAGTAAATTTTTCAAAAATTAATTTTTTACTGTCGAAAATTTTAATTGCGCCAGGGATTGCCTTTTCTATAGTAAATTTTTCAAAAATTAATTTTTTACTATCGCAAATTTTAAATATGCCAGGGATTGCCTTTTCTATAGTAAATTTTGCAAAAAATAATTTTTTTTTCTACATTAAATTTTTCAAAAATTAATTTTTTACTGTCGCAAATTTTAAATACGCCAGGGATTGCCTTTTCTATAGTAAATTTTGCAAAAAATAATTTTTTACTGTCGCAAATTTTAATTACGCCAGGGATTGCCTTTTCTACAGTAAATTTTTCAAAAAATAATTTTTACTGTCGCAAATTTTAATTGCGTCAGGGATTGCCTTTTCTACAGTAAATTTTTCAAAAAATAATTTTATACTGTCGCAAATTTTAATTGCGACAGGGATTGCCTTTTCTATAGTAAATTTTTCACAAATTAATTTTTTACTGTCGCAAATTTTAAATACGCCAGGGATTGACTTTTCTATAGTAAATTATTCAAAAACTAATTTTTTACTGTCGCAAATTGTAATTGCGCCAGGGATTGCCTTTTCTATAGTAAATTTTTCAAAATTTAATTTTATACTGTCGCAAATTTTAATTGCGACAGGGATTGCCTTTTCTATAGTAAATTTTTCACAAATTAAGTTTTTACTGTCGCAAATTTTATATACGCCAGGGATTGACTTTTCTATAGTAAATTTTTCAAAAATTAATGTTATACTGTCGCGAATTTTAATTGCGCCAGGGATTGCCTTTTCTATAGTAAATTTTTCACAAATTAAGTTTTTACTGTCGCAAATTTTATATACGCCAGGGATTGCCTTTTCTATAGTAAATTTTTCAAATTTAATATTATACTGTCGCAAATTTTAATTGCGCCAGAGATTGCCTTTTCTACAGTAAATTTTTCAAAAAATAATTTTATACTGTCGCAAATTTTAATTACGCCAGAAATTGCCTTTTCTATAGTAAATTATTCAAAAAATAATTTTTTACTGTCGCAAATTTTAACTGCGCCGGGGATTGCCTTTTCTATAGTAAATTTTTCAAAAATAATTTTTTAATGTCGCAAATTTTAATTGCGCCAGGGATTGCCTTTTCTATAGTAAATTTTTCAAAAAATAATTTTTTACTGTCGCAAATTTTAAATACGCCGGGGATTGCCTTTTCTATAGTAAATTTTTCAAAAATTAATTTTTTACTGTCGAAAATTTTAAATGCGCCAGGGATTGCCTTTTCTATAGTAAATTTTTCAAAAAATAATTTTCTACTGTCGCAAATTTTTAATTGCGCCAGGAATTGCCTTTTCTATAGTAAATTTTTCAAAAATAATTTTTTACTGTCGCAAATTTTAAATACGCCAGGGATTGCCTTTTCTACAGTAAATTTTTCAAAAAATTATTTTTTACTGTCGCAAATTTTAATTACGCCAGGGATTGCCTTTTCTATAGTAAATTTTTCAAAAATTAATTTTTTACTGTCGCAAATTTTAAATCCGCCAGGGGATTGCCTTTTCTACAGTAAATTTTTCAAAAAATAATTTTTTACTGTCGCAAATTTTAATTACGCCAGAAATTGCCTTTTCTATAGTAAATTTTTCAAAATTTAATTTTATACTGTCGCAAATTTTAATTACGCCAGGGTTTGCCTTTTCTACAGTAAATTTTTCAAAAAATAATTTTTTACTGTCGCAAATTTTAATTACGCCAGGGATTGCCTTTTCTATAGTAAATTTTTCAAATTTTATTTTATACTGTCGCAAATTTTAATTGCGCCAGGGATTGCCTTTTCTACAGTAAATTTTTCAAAAAATAATTTTTTTACTGTCAAAAATTTTAATTACGCTAGGGATTGCCTTTTCTACAGTAAATTTTTCAAAAAATAATTTTTTTACTGTCGCAAATTTTAATTACGCCAGGGATTGCCTTTTCTATAGTAAATTTTTCAAAAAATAATTTTTTACTGTCGCAAATTTTAATTACGCCGGGGATTGCCTTTTCTATAGTAAATTTTTCAAAAATTAATTTTATACTGTCGCAAATTTTAAATCCGCCAGGGATTGCCTTTTCTATAGTAAATTTTTCAAAAAATAATTTTTTACTGTCGCAAATTTTAATTGCGCCAGGGATTGCCTTTTCTACAGTAAATTTTTTCAAAAAATAATTTTTTACTGTCGCAAATTTTAATTACGCCAGGGATTGCCTTTTCTATAGTAAATTTTTCAAAAAATAATTTTTTACTGTCGCAAATTTTAAATACGCCAGGATTGCCTTTTCTATAGTAAATTTTTCAAAATTAATTTTTTACTGCCGAAAATTTTAATTGCGCCAGGGATTGCCTTTTCTATAGTAAATTTTTCAAAAATTAATTTTTTACTATCGCAAATTTTAAATATTCCAGGGATTGCCTTTTCTATAGTAAATTTAATAATAATATAATAATAATTTTTTACAGTCGCAAATTTTAATTACGCCAGGGATTGCTTTTTCTACATTAAATTTTTCAAAAATTAATTTTTTACTGTCGCAAATTTTAAATACGCCAGGGATTGCCTTTTCTATAGTAAATTTTGCAAAAAATAATTTTTTACTGTCGCAAATTTTAATTACGCCTGGGATTGCCTTTTCTACAGTAAATTTTTCAAAAAATAATTTTTTACTGTCGCAAATTTTAATTGCGTCAGGGATTGCCTTTTTTACAGTAAATTTTTCAAAAAATAATTTTATACTATCGCAAATTTTATTTACGCCAGGGATTGCCTTTTCTGTAGTAAATTTTTCAAAATTTAATTTTATACTGTCGCAAATTTTAATTGCGACAGGGATTGCCTTTTCTATAGTAAATTTTTCACAAATTAATTATTTACTGTCGCAAATTTTAAATACGCCAGGGATTGACTTTTCTATAGTAAATTTTTCAAAAATTAATTTTTTACTGTTGCAAATTTTAATTGCGCCAGGGATTGCCTTTTCTACAGAAAATTTTTTAATGTCGCAAATTTTAATTACGCCAGGGATTGCCTTTTCTATAGTAAATTTTTCAAAATTTAATATTATACTGTCGCAAATTTTAATTGCGCCAGAAATTGCCTTTTCTACAGTAAATTTTTCAAAAAATAATTTTATACTGTCGCAAATTTTAATTACGCCAGGGATTGCCTTTTCTATAGTAAATTATTCAAAAAATAATTTTTTACTGTCGCAAATTTTAATTGCGCCGGGGATTGCCTTTTCTATAGTAAATTTTTCAAAAAATAATTTTTTACTGTCGCAAATTTTAATTGCGCCAGGTATTGCCTTTTCTATAGTAAATTTTTCAAAAAATAA
Organism: Dioctria linearis; assembly: GCA_963930735.1. Lineage (NCBI taxonomy): Eukaryota > Metazoa > Arthropoda > Insecta > Diptera > Asilidae > Dioctria > Dioctria linearis. Next base: position 42,938 of record CAWVNZ010000652.1, read on the forward strand.
TTTTTTACTGTCGCAAATTTTAAATACGCCGGGGATTGCCTTTTCTATAGTAAAATTTTCAAAAATTAATTTTTTACTGTCGAAAATTTTAAATGCGCCAGGGATTGCCTTTTCTATAGTAAATTTTTCAAAAAATAATTTTCTACTGTCGCAAATTTTAATTGCGCCAGGGATTGCCTTTTCTATAGTAAATTTTTCAAAAATATTTTTTTACTGTCGCAAATTTTAAATACGCCAGGGATTGCCTTTTCTACAGTAAATTTTTCAAAAAAATATTTTTTACTGTCGAAAATTTTAATTACGCCAGGGATTGCCTTTTCTATAGCAAATTTTTCAAAAATTAATTTTTTACTGTCGCAAATTTTAAATCCGCCAGGGATTGCCTTTTCTACAGTAAATTTTTCAAAAAATAATTTTTTACTGTCGCAAATTTTAATTACGCCAGGGATTGCCTTTTCTACAGTAAATTTTTCAAAAAATAATTTTTTACTGTCGCAAATTTTAATTACGCCAGGGATTGCCTTTTCTATAGTAAATTTTTCAAAAATAATTTTTTACTGTCGCTAATTTTAATTACGCCGGGGATTGCCTTTTCTATAGTAAATTTTTCAAAAATTAATTTTATACTGTCGCAAATTTTAAATCCGCCAGGGATTGCCTTTTCTATAGTAAATTTTTCAAAAAATAATTTTTTACTGTCGAAAATTTTAATTGCGCCAGGGATTGCCTTTTCTATAGTAAATTTTGCAAAAAATAATTTTTTACAGTCGCAAATTTTAATTACGCCAGGGATTGCTTTTTCTACATTAAATTTTTCAAAAATTAATTTTTTACTGTCGCAAATTTTAAATACGCCAGGGATTGCCTTTTCTATAGTAAATTTTGCAAAAAATAATTTTTTACTGTCGCAAATTTTAATTACGCCAGGGATTGCCTTTTCTACAGTAAATTTTTCAAAAAATAATTTTTTACTGTCGCAAATTTTAATTGCGTCAGGGATTGCCTTTTCTACAGTAAATTTTTCAAAAAATAATTTTATACTGTCGCAAATTTTATTTACGCCAGGGATTGCCTTTTCTGTAGTAAAATTTTCAAAATTTAATTTTATACTGTCGCAAATTTTAATTGCGACAGGGATTGCCTTTTCTATAGTAAATTTTTCACAAATTAACTTTTTACTGTCGCAAATTTTAAATACGCCAGGGATTGACTTTTCTATAGTAAATATTTCAAAAATTAATTTTTTACTGTCGCAAATTTTAATTGCGCCAGGGATTGCCTTTTCTACAGTAAATTTTTTAATGTCGCAAATTTTAATTACGCCAGGGATTGCCTTTTCTATAGTAAATTTTTCACAAATTAACTTTTTACTGTCGGAAATTTTAAATACGCCAGGGATTGACTTTTCTATAGTAAATATTTCAAAAATTAATTTTTTACTGTCGCAAATTTTAATTGCGCCAGGGATTGCCTTTTCTACAGTAAATTTTTTAATGTCGCAAATTTTAATTACGCCAGGGATTGCCTTTTCTATAGTAAATTATTCAAAAAATAATTTTTTACTGTCGCAAATTTTAATTGCGCCGGGGATTGCCTTTTCTATAGTAAATTTTTCAAAAAATAATTTTTTACTGTCGCAAATTTTAATTGCGCCAGGGATTGCCTTTTCTATAGTAAATTTTTCAAAAAATAATTTTTTACTGTCGCAAATTTTAAATACGCCGGGGATTGCCTTTTCTATAGTAAATTTTTCAAAAATTAATTTTTTACTGTCGAAAATTTTAATTGCGCCAGGGATTGCCTTTTCTATAGTAAATTTTTCAAAAAATAATTTTCTGCTGTCGCAAATTTTAATTGCGCCAGGGATTGCCTTTTCTATAGTAAATTTTTCAAAAAATAATTTTTTACTGTCGCAAATTTTAATTGCGTCAGGGATTGCCTTTTCTACAGTAAATTTTTCAAAAAATAATTTTATACTGTCGAAAATTTTAATTGCGCCAGGGATTGCCTTTTCTATAGCAAATTTTTCAAATATTAATTTTTTACTATCGCAAATTTTAAATATGCCAGGGATTGCCTTTTCTATAGTAAATTTTGCAAAAAATAATTTTTTACAGTCGCAAATTTTAACTACGCCAGGGATTGCTTTTTCTACATTAAATTTTTCAAAAATTAATTTTTTACTGTCGCAAATTTTAAATACGCCAGGGATTGCCTTTTCTATAGTAAATTTTGCAAAAAATAATTTTTTACTGTCGCAAATTTTAATTACGCCAGGGATTGACTTTTCTATAGTAAATATTTCAAAAATTAATTTTTTACTGTCGCAAATTTTAATTGCGCCAGGGATTGCCTTTTCTACAGTAAATTTTTTAATGTCGCAAATTTTAATTACTCCAGGGATTGCCTTATCTATAGTAAATTTTTCAAAATTTAATATTATACTGTCGCAAATTTTAATTGCGCCAGAGATTGCCTTTTCTACAGTAAATTTTTCAAGAAATAATTTTATACTGTCGCAAATTTTAATTACGCCAGGGATTGCCTTTTCTATAGTAAATTATTCAAAAAATAATTTTTTACTGTCGCAAATTTTAAATGCGCCGGGGATTGCCTTTTCTATAGTAAATTTTTCAAAAAATAATTTTTTACTGTCGCAAATTTTAATTGCGCCAGGGATTGCCTTTTCTATAGTAAATTTTTCAAAAAATAATTTTTTACTGTCGCAAATTTTAAATACGCCGGGGATTGCCTTTTCTATAGTAAATTTTTCAAAAATTAATTTTTTACTGTCGAAAATTTTAATTGCGCCAGGGATTGCCTTTTCTATAGTAAATTTTTCAAAAATTAATTTTCTACTGTCGCAAATTTTAATTGCGCCAGGGATTGCCTTTTCTATAGTAAATTTTTCAAAAAATAATTTTTTACTGTCGCAAATTTTAAATACGCCAGGGATTGCCTTTTCTACAGTAAATTTTTCAAAAAATTATTTTTTACTGTCGCAAATTTTAATTACGCCAGGGATTGCCTTTTCTATAGTAAATTTTTCAAAAATTAATTTTTTACTGTCGCAAATTTTAAATTCGTTAGGGATTGCCTTTTCTACAGTAAATTTTTCAAAAAATAATTTTTTACTGTCGCAAATTTTAATTACGCCAGGGATTGCCTTTTCTATAGTAAATTTTTCAAAATTTAATTTTATACTGTCGCAAATTTTAATTACACCAGGGTTTGCCTTTTCTACAGTAAATTTTTCAAAAAATAATTTTTTACTGTCGCAAATTTTAATTACGCCAGGGATTGCCTTTTCTATAGTAAATTTTTCAAAATTTAATTTTATACTGTCGCACATTTTAATTGCGCCAGGGATTGCCTTTTCTACAGTAAATTTTTCAAAAAATAATTTTTTACTGTCGAAAATTTTAATTACGCCAGGGATTGCCTTTTCTACAGTAAATTTTTCAAAAAATAATTTTTTCTGTCGCAAATTTTAATTACGCCAGGGATTGCCTTTTCTATAGTAAATTTTTCAAAAATTAATTTTTTACTGTCGCAAATTTTAAATCCGCCAGGGATTGCCTTTTCTACAGTAAATTTTTCAAAAAATAATTTTTTACTGTCGCAAATTTTAAATCCGCCAGGGATTGCCATTTCTATAGTAAATTATTCAAAAAATAATTTTTTACTGTCGCAAATTTTTATTACGCCAGGGTCTGCCTTTTCTACAGTAAATTTTTCAAAATTTAATTTTATACTGTCGCAACTTTTAATTGCGCCAGGGATTGCCTTTTCTATAGTAAATTATTCAAAAAAATAATTTTCTACTGTCGCAAATTTTAATTACGCAAGGGATTGCCTCTTCTATAGTAAATTATTCAAAAAATAATTTTTTACTGTCGCAAATTTTAATTGCGCCAGGGATTGCCTTTTCTATAGTAAATTATTCAAAAAATAATTTTCTACTGTCGCAAATTTTAATTACGCCAGGGACTGCCTTTTCTATAGTAAATTTTTCAAAATTTAATTTTATAATGTCGCAAATTTTAATTGCGCCAGGGATTGCCTTTTCTACAGTAAATTTTTCAAAAAATAATTTTTTACTGTCGAAAATTTTAATTACGCCAAGGATTGCCTTTTCTATAGTAAATTATTCAAAAAATAATTTTCTACTGTCGCAAATTTTAATTACGCCAGGGATTGCCTTTTCTATAGTAAATTTTTCAAAATTTAATTTTATACTGTCGCAAATTTTAATTGCGCCAGGGATTGCCTTTTCTACAGTAAATTTTTCAAAAATTAATTTTTTGCTGTTGCAAATTTTAAATTCGCCAGGGATTGCCTTTTCTATAGTAAATTTTTCAAAAAATAATATTTTACTGTCGCAAATTTTAGATACGCCAGGGATTGCCTTTTCTATAGTAAATTTTTCAAAAAATAATTGTTTACTGTCGGAAATTTTAATTACGCCAGGGATTGCCGTTTCTATAGTAAATTTTTCAAAAAATAATTTTTTACTGTCGCAAATTTTAATTGCGCCAGGGATTGCCTTTTCTACAGTAAATTTTTCAAAAAATAATTTTTTACTGTCGCAAATTTTAATTACGCCAAGGATTGCCTTTTCTATAGTAAATTTTTCAAAAAATAATTTTTTACTGTCGCAAATTTTAAATACGCCAGGGATTGCCTTTTCTATAGTAAATTTTTCAAAAATTAATTTTATACTGTCGAAAATTTTAATTGCGCCAGGGATTGCCTTTTCTATAGTAAATATTTCAAAAATTAATTTTTTACTGTCGCAAATTTTAAATACGCCAGAGATTGCCTTTTCTATAGTAAATTTTGCAAAAAATAATTTTTTACTGTCGCAAATTTTAATTATGCCAGGGATTGCTTTTCTACATTAAATTTTTCAAAAATTAATTTTTTACTGTCGCAAATTTTAAATACGCCAGGGATTGCCTTTTCTATAGTAAATTTTGCAAAAAAATAATTTTTTACTGTCGCAAATTTTAATTACGCCAGGGATTGACTTTTCTATAGTAAATATTTCAAAAATTAATTTTTTACTGTCGCAAATTTTAATTGCGCCAGGGATTGCCTTTTCTACAGTAAATTTTTTAATGTCGCAAATTTTAATTACTCCAGGGATTGCCTTATCTATAGTAAATTTTTCAAAATTTAATATTATACTGTCGCAAATTTTAATTGCGCCAGAGATTGCCTTTCTACAGTAAATTTTTCAAAAAATAATTTTATACTGTCGCAAATTTTAATTACGCCAGGGATTGCCTTTTCTATAGTAAATTATTCAAAAAATAATTTTTTACTGTCGCAAATTTTAAATGCGCCGGGGATTGCCTTTTCTATAGTAAATTTTTCAAAAAATAATTTTTTACTGTCGCAAATTTTAATTGCGCCAGGGATTGCCTTTTCTATAGTAAATTTTTCAAAAAATAATTTTTTACTGTCGCAAATTTTAAATACGCCGGGGATTGCCTTTTCTATAGTAAATTTTTCAAAAATTAATTTTTTACTGTCGAAAATTTTAATTGCGCCAGGGATTGCCTTTTCTATAGTAAATTTTTCAAAAAATAATTTTCTACTGTCGCAAATTTTAATTGCGCCAGGGATTGCCTTTTCTATAGTAAATTTTTCAAAAAATAATTTTTTACTGTCGCAAATTTTAAATACGCCAGGGATTGCCTTTTCTACAGTAAATTTTTCAAAAAATTATTTTTTACTGTCGCAAATTTTAATTACGCCAGGGATTGCCTTTTCTATAGTAAATTTTTCAAAAATTAATTTTTTACTGTCGCAAATTTTAAATTCGTTAGGGATTGCCTTTTCTACAGTAAATTTTTCAAAAAATAATTTTTTACTGTCGCAAATTTTAATTACGCCAGGGATTGCCTTTTCTATAGTAAATTTTTCAAAATTTAATTTTATACTGTCGCAAATTTTAATTACACCAGGGTTTGCCTTTTCTACAGTAAATTTTTCAAAAAATAATTTTTTACTGTCGCAAATTTTAATTACGCCAGGGATTGCCTTTTCTATAGTAAATTTTTCAAAATTTAATTTTATACTGTCGCTCATTTTAATTGCGCCAGGGATTGCCTTTTCTACAGTAAATTTTTCAAAAAATAATTTTTTACTGTCGAAAATTTTAATTACGCCAGGGATTGCCTTTTCTACAGTAAATTTTTCAAAAAATAATTTTTTCTGTCGCAAATTTTAATTACGCCAGGGATTGCCTTTTCTATAGTAAATTTTTCAAAAATTAATTTTTTACTGTCGCAAATTTTAAATCCGCCAGGGATTGCCTTTTCTACAGTAAATTTTTCAAAAAATAATTTTTTACTGTCGCAAATTTTAATTAAGCCAGGGATTGCCTTTTCTATAGTAAATTTTTCAAAATTTAATTTTATACTGTCGCAAATTTTAATTGCGCCAGGGTTTGCCTTTTCTACAGTAAATTTTTCAAAAAATAATTTTTTACTGTCGCAAATTTTAAATCCGCCAGGGATTGCCATTTCTATAGTAAATTATTCAAAAAATAATTTTTTACTGTCGCAAATTTTTATTACGCCAGGGTCTGCCTTTTCTATAGTAAATTTTTCAAAATTTAATTTTATACTGTCGCAACTTTTAATTGCGCCAGGGATTGCCTTTTCTATAGTAAATTATTCAAAAAAATAATTTTCTACTGTCGCAAATTTTAATTACGCAAGGGATTGCCTCTTCTATAGTAAATTATTCAAAAAATAATTTTTTACTGTCGCAAATTTTAATTGCGCCAGGGATTGCCTTTTCTATAGTAAATTATTCAAAAAATAATTTTCTACTGTCGCAAATTTTAATTACGCCAGGGACTGCCTTTTCTATAGTAAATTTTTCAAAATTTAATTTTATAATGTCGCAAATTTTAATTGCGCCAGGGATTGCCTTTTCTACAGTAAATTTTTCAAAAAATAATTTTTTACTGTCGAAAATTTTAATTACGCCAAGGATTGCCTTTTCTATATTAAATTATTCAAAAAATAATTTTCTACTGTCGCAAATTTTAATTAGGCCAGGGATTGCCTTTTCTATAGTAAATTTTTCAAAATTTAATTTTATACTGTCGCAAATTTTAATTGCGCCAGGTATTGCCTTTTCTACAGTAAATTTTTCAAAAATTAATTTTTTGCTGTTGCAAATTTTAAATTCGCCAGGGATTGCCTTTTCTATAGTAAATTTTTCAAAAAATAATTTTTTACTGTCGCAAATTTTAGATACGCCAGGGATTGCCTTTTCTATAGTAAATTTTTCAAAAAATAATTGTTTATTGTCGGAAATTTTAATTACGCCAGGGATTGCCGTTTCTATAGTAAATTTTTCAAAAAATAATTTTTTACTGTCGCAAATTTTAATTGCGCCAGGGATTGCCTTTTCTACAGTAAATTTTTCAAAAAATAATTTTTTACTGTCGCAAATTTTAATTACGCCAAGGATTGCCTTTTCTATAGTAAATTTTTCAAAAAATAATTTTTTACTGTCGCAAATTTTAAATACGCCAGGGATTGCCTTTTCTATAGTAAATTTTTCAAAAATTAATTTTATACTGTCGAAAATTTTAATTGCGCCAGGGATTGCCTTTTCTATACTAAATATTTCAAAAATTAATTTTTTACTGTCGCAAATTTTAAATACGCCAGAGATTGCCTTTTCTATAGTAAATTTTGCAAAAAATAATTTTTTACTGTCGCAAATTTTAATTATGCCAGGGATTGCCTTTTCTATTGTAAATTTTTCAAAAATTAATTTTTTACTGTCGCAAATTTTAAATCCCCCAGGGATTGCCTTTTCTATAGTAATTTTTCAAAAAATAATTTTTTACTATCGCAAATTTTAATTGCGACAGGGATTGCCTTTTCTACAGTAAATTTTTCAAAAAATAATTTTTTACTGTCGCAAATTTTAAATCCGCCAGGGATTGCCTTTTCTATAGTAAATTTATCAAAAAATAATTTTTTACTGTCGCAAATTTTAATTGCGCCAGGGATTGCCTTTTCTATAGTAAATTTTTCAAAAATTAATTTTATACTGTCGCAAATTTTAAATCCGCCAGGGATTGCCTTTTCTATAGTAAATTTTTCAAAAAATAATTTTTTACTGTCGCAAATTTTAATTGCGCCAGGGATTGCCTTTTCTACAGTAAATTTTTCAAAAAATAATTTTTTACTGTCGCAAATTTTAATTACGCCAGGGATTGCCTTTTCTATAGTAAATTTTTCAAAATTTAATTTTATACTGTCGCAAATTTTAATTACGCCAGGGATTGACTTTTCTATAGTAAATTTTTCAAAAAATAATTTTTTATTGTCGCAAATTTTAATTACGCCAGGGATTGCCTTTTCTATAGTAAATTTTTCAAAAACTAATTTTTTACTGTCGCAAATTTTAACTGCGCTAGGGATTGCCTTTTCTATAGTAAATTTTTTACTGTCGCAAATTTTAAATCCGCCAGGGATTGCCTTTTCTATAGTAAATTTTTCAAAAAATAAGTTTTTACTGTCGCAAATTTTAATTACGCCAGGGATTGCTTTATCTATTGTAAATTTTTCAAAAATTAATTTTTTACTGTCGCAAATTTTAAATCCGCCAGGGATTGCCTTTTCTATAGTAAATTTTTCAAAAAATAATTTTTTACTATCGTAAATTTTCATTGCGCAAGGGATTGCCTTTTCTACAGTAAATGTTTTACTGCCGCAAGTTTTAAATCCGCCAGGGATTGCCTTTTCTATAGTAAATTTTTCAAAAAATAATTTTTTACTGTCGCAAATTTTAATTGCGCCAGGGATTGCCTTTTCTACAGTAAATTTTTCAAAAAATAATTTCTTACTGTCGCAAATTTTAAATACGCCAGGGATTGCCTATTCTATAGTAAATTATTCAAAAAATAATTTTTTACTGCCGCAAATTTTAATTGCGCCAGGGATTGCCTCTTCTATAGTAAATTTTGCAAAAAATAATTTTTTACTGTCGCAAATTTTAATTGCGCCAGGGATTGCCTTTTCTACAGTAAATTTTTCAAAAAATAATTTTTTACTGTCGCAAGTGTTAATTACTCCAGGGATTACCTTTTCTATAATAAATTATTCAAAAAATAATTTTTTACTGTCGCAAATTTTAAATACGCCAGGGATTGCCTTTTCTATGGTAAATTTTCCAAAAATTAATTTTATACTGTCGAAAATTTTAATTGCGCCAGGGATTGCCTTTTCTATAGTAAATTTTTCAAAAATTAATTTTTTACTGTCGCAAATTTTAAATACGCCAGGGATTGCCTTTTCTATAGTAAATTTTGCAAAAAATAATTTTTTACTGTCGCAAATTTTATTTACGCCAGGGATTGCCTTTTCTACAGTAAATTTTTCAAAAACTAATTTTTTACTGTCGCAAATTTTAATTACGCCAGGGATTGCCTTTTCTACACTAAATTTTTCAAAAAATAATTTTTTACTGTCGCAAATTTGAATTACGCCAGGGATTGCCTTTTCTATAGTAAATTTTTCAAAAAATAATTTTTTAGTGTCGCAAATTTTAATTGCCCCAGGGATTGCCTTTTCTACAGTAAATTTTTCAAAAAATAATTTTTTACTGTCGCAAATTTTAATTACGCCGGGGATTGCCTTTTCTATAGTAAATTTTTCAAAAAATAATTTTTTACTGTCGCAAATTTTAAATACGCCAGGGATTGCCTTTTCTATAGTAAATTTTTCAAAAATTAATTTTATACTGTCGAAAATTTTAATTGCGCCAGGGATTGCCTTTTCTATAGTAAATATTTCAAAAAATAATTTTTTACTGTCGCAAATTTTAAATACGCCAGAAATTGCCTTTTCTATAGGAAATTTTGCAACAAATAATTTTTTACTGTCGCAAATTTTACATCCGCCAGGGATTGCCTTTTCTATAGTAAATTTTTCAAAAAATAATTTTTTACTGTCGCAAATTTTAATTGCGCCAGGGATTGCCTTTTCTACAGTAAATTTTTCAAAAAATAATTTTTTACTGTCGCAAATTTTAAATACGCCAGGGATTGCCTTTTCTATAGTAAATTATACAAAAAATAATTTTTTACTGCCGCAAATTTTAATTACGCCAGGGATTGCCTTTTCTATAGTAATTCTATCAAAATTTTATTTTATACTGTCGGAAATTTTAATTTCGCCATGGATTGCCTTTTCTATAGTAAATTTTTCAAAAATTAATTTTTTACTGTCGCAAATTTTAAATACGCCAACAGTAAATTTTTCAAAATTTAATTTTTTACTGTCGCAAATTTTAATTGCGCCAGGGATTGCCTTTTCTATAGTAAATTTTTCAAAAATTAATTTTTTACTGTCGAAAATTTTAATTGCGCCAGGGATTGCCTTTTCTATAGTAAATTTTTCAAAAATTAATTTTTACTGTCGCAAATTTTACATACGCCAGGGATTGCCTTTTCTATAGCAAAATTTTGCAAAAAATAATTTTTTACTGTCGCAAATTTTAATTACGCCAGGGATTGCGTTTTCTACAGTAAATTTTTCAAAAAATAATTTTTTACTGTCGCAAATTTTATATACGCCAGGGATTGCCATTTCTATAGAAAATTTTCCAAAAATTAATTTTCTACTGTCGCAAATTTTAATTGCGCCAGGGATTGCCTTTTCTATAGTAAATTTTTTACTGTCGCAAATTTTAATTGCGCCAGGGATTGCCTTTTCTACAGTAAATTTTTCAAAAAATAATTTTTTTCTGTCGCAAATTTTAATTACGCCAGGTATTGCCTTTTCTATAGTAAATTATTCAAAAAATAATTTTTTACTGTCGCAAATTTTAAATCCGCCAGGGATTGCCTTTTCTACAGTAAATTTTTCAAAAAATAATTTTTTACTGTCGCAAATTTTATATACGCCAGGGATTGCCTTTTCTATAGAAAATTTTTCAAAAATTAATTTTCTACTGTCGCAAATTTTCATTGCGCCAGGGATTGCCTTTTCTATAGTAAATTTTTCAAAAATTAATTTTTTACTGTCGCAAATTTTAAATACGCCAGGAATTGCCTTTTCTATAGTAAATTTTGCAAAAAATAATTTTTTACTGTCGCAAATTTTAATTACGCCAGGGATTGCCTTTTCTACAGTAAATTTTTCAAAAACTAATTTTTTACTGTCGCAAATTTTAATTACGCCAGGGATTGCCTTTTCTACACTAAATTTTTCAAAAAATAATTTTTTACTGTCGCAAATTTGAATTACGCCAGGGATTGCCTTTTCTATAGTAAATTTTTCAAAAAATAATTTTTTAGTGTCGCAAATTTTAATTGCCCCAGGGATTGCCTTTTCTACAGTAAATTTTTCAAAAAATAATTTTTTACTGTCGCAAATTTTAATTACGCCGGGGATTGCCTTTTCTATAGTAAATTTTTCAAAAAATAATTTTTTACTGTCGCAAATTTTAAATACGCCAGGGATTGCCTTTTCTATAGTAAATTTTTCAAAAATTAATTTTATACTGTCGAAAATTTTAATTGCGCCAGGGATTGCCTTTTCTATAGTAAATATTTCAAAAAATAATTTTTTACTGTCGCAAATTTTAAATACGCCAGAAATTGCCTTTTCTATAGGAAATTTTGCAACAAATAATTTTTTACTGTCGCAAATTTTACATCCGCCAGGGATTGCCTTTTCTATAGTAAATTTTTCAAAAAATAATTTTTTACTGTCGCAAATTTTAATTGCGCCAGGGATTGCCTTTTCTACAGTAAATTTTTCAAAAAATAATTTTTTACTGTCGCAAATTTTAAATACGCCAGGGATTGCCTTTTCTATAGTAAATTATACAAAAAATAATTTTTTACTGCCGCAAATTTTAATTACGCCAGGGATTGCCTTTTCTATAGTAATTCTATCAAAATTTTATTTTATACTGTCGCAAATTTTAATTACGCCATGGATTGCCTTTTCTATAGTAAATTTTTCAAAAATTAATTTTTTACTGTCGCAAATTTTAAATACGCCAACAGTAAATTTTTCAAAATTTATTTTTTTACTGTCGCAAATTTTAATTGCGCCAGGGATTGCCTTTTCTATAGTAAATTTTTTACTGTCGCAAATTTTAATTGCGCCAGGGATTGCCTTTTCTACAGTAAATTTTTCAAAAAATAATTTTTTTCTGTCGCAAATTTTAATTACGCCAGGTATTGCCTTTTCTATAGTAAATTATTCAAAAAATAATTTTTTACTGTCGCAAATTTTAAATCCGCCAGGGATTGCCTTATCTATAGTAAATTTTTCAAAAATTAATTTTTTACTGTCGCAAATTTTAATTACGCCAGGGATTGCCTGTTCTATAGTAAATTTTTCAAAAAATAATTTTCTAGTGTCGCAAATTTTAATTTCGCCAAGGATTGCCTTTTCTACAGTAAATTTTTCAAAAAATAATTTTTTACTGTCGCAAATTTTAATCACGCCAGGGATTGCCTTTTCTATAGTAAATTTTTCAAAAATTAATTTTATACTGTCGCAAATTTTAATTACGCCAGGGATTGCCTTTTCTATAGTAAATTTTTCAAAAATTAATTTTATACTGTCGCAATTTTTAATTACGCCAGGGATTGCCTTTTCTATAGTTAATTTTTCAAAAAATAATTTTTTACTGTCGCAAATTTTAATTGCGCCAGGGATTGCCTTTTCTATAGTAAATTTTTCAAAAATTAATTTTTTACTGTCGAAAATTTTAATTGCGCCAGGGATTGCCTTTTCTATAGTAAATTTTTCAAAAATTAATTTTTTACTGTCGCAAATTTTAAATACGCCAGGGATTGCCTTTTCTATAGCAAATTTTGCAAAAATAATTTTTTACTGTCGCAAATTTAATTACGCCAGGGATTGCGTTTTCTACAGTAAATTTTTCAAAAAATAATTTTTTACTGTCGCAAATTTTATATACGCCAGGGATTGCCATTTCTATAGAAAATTTTCCAAAATTAATTTTCTACTGTCGCAAATTTTAATTGCGCCAGGGATTGCCTTTTCTATAGTAAATTTTTTACTGTCGCAAATTTTAATTGCGCCAGGGATTGCCTTTTCTACAGTAAATTTTTCAAAAAATAATTTTTTTCTGTCGCAAATTTTAATTACGCCAGGTATTGCCTTTTCTATAGTAAATTATTCAAGAAATAATTTTTACTGTCGCAAATTTTAAATCCGCCAGGGATTGCCTTTTCTACAGTAAATTTTTCAAAAAATAATTTTTTACTGTCGCAAATTTTATATACGCAGGGATTGCCTTTTCTATAGAAAATTTTTCAAAAATTAATTTTCTACTGTCGCAAATTTTCATTGCGCCAGGGATTGTCTTTTCTATTGTAAATTATTCAAAAAATAATTTTTTACTGACCAAATTTTAAATCCGCCAGCGATTGCCTTTTCTATAGTAAATTATTCAAAAAATAATTTTTTACTGTCGCAAATTTTAATTGCGACAGGGATTGCCTTTTCTACAGTAAATATTTCAAAATTTAATTTTATACTGTCGCAAATTTTAATTGCGCCAGGGATTGCCTTTATATAGGAAATTTTTCAAATTTAATTTTATACTGTCGCAAATTTTAATTACGCCACGGATTGCCTTTTCTACAGTAAATTTTTCAAAAAATAATTTTTTACTGTCGCAAATTTTAATTGCGCCAGGGATTGCCTTTTCTACAGTAAATTTTTCAAAAAATCATTTTATACTGTCGCAAATTTTAATTACGCCAGGGATTGCCTTTTCTATAGTAAATTTTTTCAAAATTTAATTTTATACTGTCGCAAAAATTTAATTGCGCCAGGGATTGCCATTTTCAATAGTAAATTTTTCACAAATTAATTTTTTACTTTCGCAAATTTTAATTTGCCAGGGATTGCCTTTTCTATAGTAAATTTTTCAAAAACTAATTTTTTACTGTCGCAAATTTTAATAACGCCAGGGATTGCCTTTTCTATAGTAAATTTTTTAAAATTTAATTTTTTACTGTCGCAAATTTTAATTGCGGCAGGGATTGCCTTTCCTACAGTAAATTTTTCAAAAAATAGTTTTTTACTGTCGAAAATTTTAATTGCGCCAGGGACTGCCTTTTCTATAGTAAATTTTTCAAAAATTAATTTTTTACTGTCGCAAATTTTAAATACGCCAGGGATTGCCTTTTTTATAGTAAATTTTGCAAAAAATAATTTTTAACTGTCGCAAATTTTAATTACGCCAGGGATTGCCTTTTCTACAGTAAATTTTGCAAAAAATAAATTTCTACTGTCGCAAATTTTAATTGCGCCAGGGATTGCCTTTTCTATAGTAAATTTTTCAAAAACTAATTTTTTACTGTCGCAAATTTTAATTACGCCAGGGATTGCCTTTTCTATAGTAAATTTTTCAAAATTTAATTTTATACTGTCGCAAATTTTAATTGCGCCAGGGATTGCCTTTTCTATAGTAAATTTTTCAAAAATTAATTTTTTACTGTCGCAAATTTTAATTACGCCAGGGATTGCCTTTTCTATAGTAAATTTTTCAAAGTTTAATTTTATACTGTCGCAAATTTTAATTACGCCAGGGATTGCCTTTTCTATAGTAAATTTTCCAAAAATTAATTTTTTACTGTCGCAAATTTTACATCCGCGAGGGATTGCCTTTTCTATAGTAATTTTCTAAAAAAAAATTATTTACTGTCGCAAATTTTAATTACGCCAGGGATTGCCTTTTCTACAGTAAATTTTGCAAAAAATAATTTTCTACTGTCGCAAATTTTAACTACGCCAAGGATTGCCTTTTCTATAGTAAATTTTTCAAAATTTAATTTTATACTGTCGCAAATTTTAATTGCGCCAGGGATTGCCTTTTCTATAGTAAATTTTTCAAAAATTAATTTTTTACTGTCGCAAATTTTACATCCGCGAGGGATTGCCTTTTCTATAGTAATTTTCTGAAAAAAAATTATTTACTGTCGCAAATTTTAATTACGCCAGGGATTGCCTTTTCTACAGTAAATTTTGCAAAAAATAATTTTTAACTGTCGCAAATTTTAATTACGCCAGGGATTGCCTTTTCTACAGTAAATTTTGCAAAAAATAAATTTCTACTCTCGCAAATTTTAATTGCGCCAGGGATTGCCTTTTCTATAGTAAATTTTTCAAAAACTAATTTTTTACTGTCGCAAATTTTAATTACGCCAGGGATTGCCTTTTCTATAGTAAATTTTTCAAAATTTAATTTTATACTGTCGCAAATTTTAATTGCGCCAGGGATTGCCTTTTCTATAGTAAATTTTTCAAAAATTAATTTTTTACTGTCGCAAATTTTAATTACGCCAGGGATTGCCTTTTCTATAGTAAATTTTTCAAAGTTTAATTTTATACTGTCGCAAATTTTAATTACGCCAGGGATTGCCTTTTCTATAGTAAATTTTCCAAAAATTAATTTTTTACTGTCGCAAATTTTACATCCGCGAGGGATTGCCTTTTCTATAGTAATTTTCTAACAAAAAATTATTTACTGTCGCAATTTTTAATTACGCCAGGGATTGCCTTTTCTATAGTAAATTTTTCAAAAATTAATTTTATACTGTCGCAATTTCTAATTACGCCAGGGATTGCCTTTTCTATAGTTAATTTTTCAAAAAATAATTTTATACTGTCGCAAATTTTAATTGCGCCAGGGATTGCCTTTTCTATAGTAAATTTTTCAAAAATTAATTTTTTACTGTTGCAAATTTTACATCCGCGAGGGATTGCCTTTTCTATAGTAATTTTCTGAAAAAAAATTATTTACTGTCGCAAATTTTAATTACGCCAGGGATTGCCTTTTCTACAGTAAATTTTGCAAAAAATAATTTTCTACTGTCGCAAATTTTAAATACGCCAGGGATTGCCTTTTCTGTAGTAAATTTTTCAAAAATTAATTTTTTACTGTCGCAAATTTTAAATACGCCAGGGATTGCCTTTTCTATAGAAAATTTTGCAAAAAATAATTTTTTACTGTTGCAAATTTTAATTACGCCAGGGATTGCCTTTCTACAGTAAATTTTTCAAAAATTAATTTTTTACTGTCGCAAATTTTAATTACGCCAGGGATTGCCTTTTCCATAGTAAATTTTGCAAAAAAGAATTTTTTACTGTCGCAAATTTTAATTACGCCAGGGATTGCCTTTTATATAGTAAATTTTTCAAAAAATAATTTTCTACTCTCGCAAATTTTAATTGCGATAGGGATTGCCTTTTCTACAGTAAATTTTTCAAAATTTAATTTTTTACTGTCGCAAATTTTAATTGCGCCAGGGATTGCCCTTTTCTATAGTAAATTTTTCACAAATTAATTTTTTACTGTCGCAAATTTTAATTGCGCCAGGGATTGCCTTTTCTACAGTAAATTTTTCAAAAAATAATTTTTTACTGTCGCAAATTTTAATTACGCCAAGGATTGCCTTTTCTATAGTAAATTTTTCAAAAATTAATTTTATACTGTCGCAAATTTTAATTACGCCAGGGATTGCCTTTTCTATAGTAAATTTTTCAAAAATTAATTTTATACTGTCGCAATTTTTAATTACGCCAGGGATTGCCTTTTCTATAGTTAATTTTTCAAAAAATAATTTTTTACTGTCGCAAATTTTAATTGCGCCAGGGATTGCCTTTTCTATAGTAAATTTTTCAAAAATTAATTTTTTACTGTCGAAAATTTTAATTGCGCCAGGGATTGCCTTTTCTATAGTAAATTTTTCAAAAATTAATTTTTTACTGTCGCAAATTTTAAATACGACAGGGATTGCCTTTTCTATAGTAAAATTTTGCAAAAAATAATTTTTTACTGTCGCAAATTTTAACTACGCCAGGGATTGCCTTTTCTACAGTAAATTTTTCAAAAAATAATTTTTTACTGTCGCGAATTTTATATACGCCAGGGATTGCCTTTTCCATAGAAAATTTTTCAAAAATTAATTTTCTACTGTCGCATATTTTAATTGCGCCAGGGATTGCCTTTTCTATAGTAAATTTTTTACTGTCGCAAATTTTTAATTGCGCCAGGGATTGCTTTTCTACAGTAAATTTTTCAAAAATAATTTTTTTCTGTCGCAAATTTTAATTACGCCAGGTATTGCCTTTTCTATAGTAAATTATTCAAAAAATAATTTTTTTCTGTCGCAAATTTTAAATCCGCCAGGGATTGCCTTTTCTACAGTAAATTTTTCAAAAAATAATTTTTACTGTCGCAAATTTTATATACGCCAGGGATTGCCTTTTCTATAGAAAATTTTTCAAAAATTAATTTTCTACTGTCGCAAATTTTAATTCCGCCAGGGATTGCCTTTTCTATAGTAAATTATTCAAAAAATAATTTTTACTGACCCAAATTTTAAATCCGCCAGGGATTGCCTTTTCTATAGTAAATTATTCAAAAAAATAATTTTCTACTGTCGCAAATTTTAACTGCTCCAGGGATTGCCTTTTCTACAGTAAATTTTTCAAAATTTAATTTTATACTGTCGCAAATTTAATTGCGCCAGGGATTGAGTTTTATATAGGATATTTTTCAAAATTTAATTTTATACTGTCGCAAATTTTAATTACGCCACGGATTGCCTTTTCTACAGTAAATTTTCGAAAAATAATTTTTTACTGTCGCAAATTTTAATTACGCCAGGGATTGCCTTTTCTACAGTAAATTTTTCAAAAAATCATTTTATACTGTCGCAAATTTTAAATACGGCCAGGGATTGCCTTTTCTATAGTAAATTTTTCAAAATTTAATTTTATACTGTCGCAAAATTTAATTGCGCCAGGGATTGCCTTTTCAATAGTAAATTTTTCACAAATTAATTTTTTACTTTCGCAAATTTTAATTTGCCAGGGATTGCCTTTTCTATAGTAAATTTTACAAAAACTAGTTTTTTACTGTCGCAAATTTTAATTACGCCAGGGATTGCCTTTTCTATAGTAAATTTTTTAAAATTTAATTTTTTACTGTCGCAAATTTTAATTGCGGCAGGGATTGCCTTTCCTACAATAAATTTTTCAAAAAATAGTTTTTTACTGTCGAAAATTTTAATTGCGCCAGGGATTGCCTTTTCTATAGTAAATTGTTCAAAAATTAATTTTTTACTGTCGCAAATTTTAAATACGCCAGGGATTGCCTTTTCTATAGTAAATTTTGCAAAAAATAATTTTTTACTGTCGCAAATTTTAATTACGCCAGGGATTGCCTTTTCTACAGTAAATTTTGCAAAAAATAATTTTCTACTGTCGCAAATTTTAATTACGCCAGGGATTGCCTTTTCTCTAGTAAATTTTTCAAAATTTAATTTTATACTGTCGCAAATTTTAATTGCGCCAGGGATAGCCTTTTCTATAGTAAATTTTTCAAAAATTAATTTTTTACTGTCGCAAATTTTACATCCGCGTTGGATTGCCTTTTCTATAGTAATTTTCTGAAAAAAAATTATTTACTGTCGCAAATTTTAATTACGCCACGGATTGCCTTTTCTACAGTAAATTTTTCAAAAAAGAATTTTTTACTGTCGCAAATTTTAATTACGCCAGGGATTGCCTTTTCTATAGTAAATTTTTCAAAAAATAATTTTCTACTGTCGCAAATTTTAATTGCGATAGGGATTGCCTTTTCTACAGTAAATTTTTCAAAATTTAATTTTTTACTGTCGCAAATTTTAATTGCGCCAGGGATTGCCCTTTTCTATAGTAAATTTTTCACAAATTAATTTTTTACTGTCGCAAATTTTAATTGCGCCAGGGATTGCCTTTTCTATAGTAAATTTTTCAAAAATTAATTTTTTACTGTCGAAAATTTTAATTGCGCCAGGGATTGCCTTTTCTATAGTAAATTTTTCAAAAATTAATTTTTTACTGTCGCAAATTTTAAATACGACAGGGATTGCCTTTTATATAGTAAAATTTTGAAAAAATAATTTTTTACTGTCGCAAATTTTAATTACGCCAGGGATTGCCTTTTCTACAGTAAATTTTTCAAAAAATAATTTTTTACTGTCGCCAATTTTATATACGCCAGGGATTGCCTTTTCCATAGAAAATTTTTCAAAAATTAATTTTCTACTGTCGCAAATTTTAATTGCGCCAGGGATTGCCTTTTCTATAGTAAATTTTTTACTGTCGCAAATTTTAATTGCGCCAGGGATTGCCTTTTCTACAGTAAATTTTTCAAAAAATAATTTTTTTCTGTCGCAAATTTTAATTACGCCAGGTATTGCCTTTTCTATAGTAAATTATTCAAAAAATAATTTTTTTCTGTCGCAAATTTTAAATCCGCCAGGGATTGCCTTTTCTACAGTAAATTTTTCAAAAAATAATTTTTTACTGTGGCAAATTTTATATACGCCAGGGATTGCCTTTTCTATAGAAAATTTTTCAAAAATTAATTTTCTACTGTCGCAAATTTTAATTGCGCCAGGTATTGCCTTTTCTATAGTAAATTATTCAAAAAATAATTTTTTACTGACCCAAATTTTAAATCCGCCAGGGATTGCCTTTTCTATAGTAAATTATTCAAAAAATAATTTTCTACTGTCGCAAATTTTAATTGCTCCAGGGATTGCCTTTTCTACAGTAAATTTTTCAAAATTTAATTTTATACTGTCGCAAATTTTAATTGCGCCAGGGGTTGACTTTTATATAGGAAATTTTTCAAAATTTAATTTTATACTGTGGCAAATTTTAATTACGCCACGGATTGCCTTTTCTACAGTAAATTTTTCAAAAAATAATTTTTTACTGTCGCAAATTTTAATTACGCCACGGATTGCCTTTTCTACAGTAAATTTTTCAAAAAATCATTTTATACTGTCGCAAATTTTAAATACGCCAGGGATTGCCTTTTCTATAGTAAATTTTTCAAAATTTAATTTTATACTGTCGCAAAATTTAATTGCGCCAGGGATTGCCTTTTCAATAGTAAATTTTTCACAAATTAATTTTTTACTTTCGCAAATTTTAATTTGCCAGGGATTGCCTTTTCTATAGTAAATTTTACAAAAACTAGTTTTTTACTGTCGCAAATTTTAATTACGCCAGGGATTGCCTTTTCTATAGTAAATTTTTTTAAATTTAATTTTTTACTGTCGCAAATTTTAATTGCGGCAGGGATTGCCTTTCCTACACTAAATTTTTCAAAAAATAGTTTTTTACTGTCGAAAATTTTAATTGCGCCAGGGATTGCCTTTTCTATAGTAAATTTTTCAAAAATTAATTTTTTACTGTCGCAAATTTTAAATACGCCAGGGATTGCCTTTTCTATAGTAAATTTTGCAAAAAATAATTTTTTACTGTCGCAAATTTTAATTACGCCAGGGATTGCCTTTTCTACAGTAAATTTTGAAAAAAATAATTTTCTACTGTCGCAAATTTTAATTGCGCCAGGGATTGCCTTTTCTATAGTAAATTTTTCAAAAATTAATTTTTTACTGTCGCAAATTTTAATTACGCCAGGGATTGCCTTTTCTATAGTAAATTTTTCAAAATTTAATTTTATACTGTCGCAAATTTTAATTGCTCCAGGGATTGCCTTTTCTATAGTAAATTTTTCAAAAATTAATTTTTTACTGTCGCAAATTTTAATTACGCCAGGGATTGCCTTTTCTATAGTAAATTTTTCAAAGTTTAATTTTATACTGTCGCAAATTTTAATTACGCCAGGGATTGCCTTTTCTATAGTAAATTTTCCAAAAATTAATTTTTTACTGTCGCAAATTTTACATCCGCGAGGGATTGCCTTTTCTATAGTAATTTTCTAAAAAAAAATTATTTACTGTCGCAAATTTTAATTACGCCAGGGATTGCCTTTTCTACAGTAAATTTTGCAAAAAATAATTTTCTACTGTCGCAAATTTTAATTACGCCAGGGATTGCCTTTTCTCTAGTAAATTTTTCAAAATTTAATTTTATACTGTCGCAAATTTTAATTGCGCCAGGGATGGCCTTTTCTATAGTAAATTTTTCAAAAATTAATTTTTTACTGTCGCAAATTTTACATCCGCGTTGGATTGCCTTTTCTATAGTAATTTTCTGAAAAAAAATTATTTACTGTCGCAAATTTTAATTACGCCAGGGATTGACTTTTCTACAGTAAATTTTGCAAAAAATAATTTTCTACTGTCGCAAATTTTAAATACGCCAGGGATTGCCTTTTCTATAGTAAATTTTTCAAAAATTAATTTTTTACTGTCGCAAATTTTAAATACGCCAGGGATTGCCTTTTCTATAGAAAATTTTGCAAAAAATAATTTTTTACTGTTGCAAATTTTAATTACGCCAGGGATTGCCTTTTCTACAGTAAATTTTTCAAAAATTAATTTTTTACTGTCGCAAATTCTAATTACGCCAGGGATTGCCTTTTCCATAGTAAATTTTGCAAAAAATAATTTTTTACTGTCTCAAGTTTTAATTACGCCAGGGATTGCCTTTTCTATAGTAAATTTTTCAAAAAATAATTTTCTACTGCACCAAATTTTAATTGCGATAGGGATTGCCTTTTCTACAGTAAATTTTTCAAAATATAATTTTTTACTGTCGCAAATTTTAATTGCGCCAGGGATTGCCTTTTCTATAGTAAATTTTTCACAAATTAATTTTCTACTGTCGCAAATTTTAATTGCGCCAGGGATTGCCTTTTCTACAGTAAATTTTTCAAAAAATAATTTTTTTCTGTCGCAAATTTTAATTACGCCAGGGTTTGCGTTTTCTATAGTAAATTATTCAAAAAATAATGTTTTACTGTCGCAAATTTTAAATCCGCCAGGGATTGCCTTATCTATAGTAAATTTTTC
This sequence comes from Dioctria linearis, assembly GCA_963930735.1. NCBI lineage: Eukaryota > Metazoa > Arthropoda > Insecta > Diptera > Asilidae > Dioctria > Dioctria linearis. The sequence goes on from CAWVNZ010000652.1 coordinate 64,794, forward strand.
AAAAATTAATTTTTTACTGTCGCAAATTTTAATTACGCCAGGGATTGCCTGTTCTATAGAAAATTTTTCAAAAAATAATTTTCTACTGTCGCAAATTTTAATTTCGCAAAGGATTGCCTTTTCTACAGTAAATTTTTCAAAAAATAATTTTTTACTGTCGCAAATTTTAATTACGCCAGGGATTGCTTTTTCTATAGTAAACTTTTCAAAAATTAATTTTATACTGTCGCAAATTTTAATTTCGCCAGGGATTGCCTTTTCTATAGTAAATTTTTCAAAAATTAATTTTATACTGTCGCAATTTTTAATTACGCCAGGGTTTGCCTTTTCTATAGTTAATTTTTCAAAAATTAATTTTTTACTGTCGCAAATTTTAATTGCGCCAGGGATTGCCTTTTCTATAGTAAATTTTTCAAAAATTAATTTTATACTGTCGTAAATTTTAATTACGCCAGGGATTGCCCTTTCTATAGTAAATTATTCAAAAATTAATTTTTTACTGTCGCAAATTTTGATTGCGCCAGGGATTGCCTTTTCTATAGTAAATTTTTCAAAAATTAATTTTTTACTGTCGCAAATTTTAAATCCGCCAGGGATTGCCTTTTCTACAGTAAATTTTTCAAAAAATAATTTTTTACTGTCGCAAATTTTAAATACGCTAGGGATTGCCTTTTCTATAGAAAATTTTTCAAAAATTAATTTTCTATTGTCGCAAATTTTAATTGCGCCAGGGATTGCCTTTTCTATAGTAAATTATTCAAAAAATAATTTTTTACTGACCCAAATTTTAAATCCGCCAGGGATTGCCTTTTCTATAGTAAATTACTCAAAAAATAATTTTCTACTGTCGCAAATTTTAATTGCGCCAGGGATTGCCTTTTCTACAGTAAATTTTTCAAAATTTAATTTTATACTGTCGCAAATTGTAATTGCGCCAGGGATTGCCTTTTCTATAGAAAATTTTTCAAAATTTAATTTTATACTGTCGCAAATTTTAATTACGCCAGGGATTGCCTTTTCTACAGTAAATTTTTCAAAAAATAATTTTTTACTGTCGCAAATTTTAATTGCGCCAGGGATTGCCTTTTCTATAGTAAATTTTTTACTGTCGCAAATTTTAATTGCGCCAGGGATTGCCTTTTCTACAGTAAATTTTTCAAAAAATAATTTTTTTCTGTCGCAAATTTTAATTACGCCAGGTATTGCCTTTTCTATAGTAAATTATTCAAAAAATAATTTTTTTCTGTCGCAAATTTTAAATCCGCCAGGGATTGCCTTTTCTACAGTAAATTTTTCAAAAAATAATTTTTTACTGTGGCAAATTTTATATACGCCAGGGATTGCCTTTTCTATAGAAAATTTTTCAAAAATTAATTTTCTACTGTCGCAAATTTTAATTGCGCCAGGTATTGCCTTTTCTATAGTAAATTATTCAAAAAATAATTTTTTACTGACCCAAATTTTAAATCCGCCAGGGATTGCCTTTTCTATAGTAAATTATTCAAAAAATAATTTTCTACTGTCGCAAATTTTAATTGCTCCAGGGATTGCCTTTTCTACAGTAAATTTTTCAAAATTTAATTTTATACTGTCGCAAATTTTAATTGCGCCAGGGGTTGACTTTTATATAGGAAATTTTTCAAAATTTAATTTTATACTGTGGCAAATTTTAATTACGCCACGGATTGCCTTTTCTACAGTAAATTTTTCAAAAAATAATTTTTTACTGTCGCAAATTTTAATTACGCCACGGATTGCCTTTTCTACAGTAAATTTTTCAAAAAATCATTTTATACTGTCGCAAATTTTAAATACGCCAGGGATTGCCTTTTCTATAGTAAATTTTTCAAAATTTAATTTTATACTGTCGCAAAATTTAATTGCGCCAGGGATTGCCTTTTCAATAGTAAATTTTTCACAAATTAATTTTTTACTTTCGCAAATTTTAATTTGCCAGGGATTGCCTTTTCTATAGTAAATTTTACAAAAACTAGTTTTTTACTGTCGCAAATTTTAATTACGCCAGGGATTGCCTTTTCTATAGTAAATTTTTTTAAATTTAATTTTTTACTGTCGCAAATTTTAATTGCGGCAGGGATTGCCTTTCCTACACTAAATTTTTCAAAAAATAGTTTTTTACTGTCGAAAATTTTAATTGCGCCAGGGATTGCCTTTTCTATAGTAAATTTTTCAAAAATTAATTTTTTACTGTCGCAAATTTTAAATACGCCAGGGATTGCCTTTTCTATAGTAAATTTTGCAAAAAATAATTTTTTACTGTCGCAAATTTTAATTACGCCAGGGATTGCCTTTTCTACAGTAAATTTTGAAAAAAATAATTTTCTACTGTCGCAAATTTTAATTGCGCCAGGGATTGCCTTTTCTATAGTAAATTTTTCAAAAATTAATTTTTTACTGTCGCAAATTTTAATTACGCCAGGGATTGCCTTTTCTATAGTAAATTTTTCAAAATTTAATTTTATACTGTCGCAAATTTTAATTGCTCCAGGGATTGCCTTTTCTATAGTAAATTTTTCAAAAATTAATTTTTTACTGTCGCAAATTTTAATTACGCCAGGGATTGCCTTTTCTATAGTAAATTTTTCAAAGTTTAATTTTATACTGTCGCAAATTTTAATTACGCCAGGGATTGCCTTTTCTATAGTAAATTTTCCAAAAATTAATTTTTTACTGTCGCAAATTTTACATCCGCGAGGGATTGCCTTTTCTATAGTAATTTTCTAAAAAAAAATTATTTACTGTCGCAAATTTTAATTACGCCAGGGATTGCCTTTTCTACAGTAAATTTTGCAAAAAATAATTTTCTACTGTCGCAAATTTTAATTACGCCAGGGATTGCCTTTTCTCTAGTAAATTTTTCAAAATTTAATTTTATACTGTCGCAAATTTTAATTGCGCCAGGGATGGCCTTTTCTATAGTAAATTTTTCAAAAATTAATTTTTTACTGTCGCAAATTTTACATCCGCGTTGGATTGCCTTTTCTATAGTAATTTTCTGAAAAAAAATTATTTACTGTCGCAAATTTTAATTACGCCAGGGATTGACTTTTCTACAGTAAATTTTGCAAAAAATAATTTTCTACTGTCGCAAATTTTAAATACGCCAGGGATTGCCTTTTCTATAGTAAATTTTTCAAAAATTAATTTTTTACTGTCGCAAATTTTAAATACGCCAGGGATTGCCTTTTCTATAGAAAATTTTGCAAAAAATAATTTTTTACTGTTGCAAATTTTAATTACGCCAGGGATTGCCTTTTCTACAGTAAATTTTTCAAAAATTAATTTTTTACTGTCGCAAATTCTAATTACGCCAGGGATTGCCTTTTCCATAGTAAATTTTGCAAAAAATAATTTTTTACTGTCTCAAGTTTTAATTACGCCAGGGATTGCCTTTTCTATAGTAAATTTTTCAAAAAATAATTTTCTACTGCACCAAATTTTAATTGCGATAGGGATTGCCTTTTCTACAGTAAATTTTTCAAAATATAATTTTTTACTGTCGCAAATTTTAATTGCGCCAGGGATTGCCTTTTCTATAGTAAATTTTTCACAAATTAATTTTCTACTGTCGCAAATTTTAATTGCGCCAGGGATTGCCTTTTCTACAGTAAATTTTTCAAAAAATAATTTTTTTCTGTCGCAAATTTTAATTACGCCAGGGTTTGCGTTTTCTATAGTAAATTATTCAAAAAATAATGTTTTACTGTCGCAAATTTTAAATCCGCCAGGGATTGCCTTATCTATAGTAAATTTTTCAAAAATTAATTTTTTACTGTCGCAAATTTTAATTACGCCAGGGATTGCCTGTTCTATAGAAAATTTTTCAAAAAATAATTTTCTACTGTCGCAAATTTTAATTTCGCAAAGGATTGCCTTTTCTACAGTAAATTTTTCAAAAAATAATTTTTTACTGTCGCAAATTTTAATTACGCCAGGGATTGCTTTTTCTATAGTAAACTTTTCAAAAATTAATTTTATACTGTCGCAAATTTTAATTTCGCCAGGGATTGCCTTTTCTATAGTAAATTTTTCAAAAATTAATTTTATACTGTCGCAATTTTTAATTACGCCAGGGTTTGCCTTTTCTATAGTTAATTTTTCAAAAATTAATTTTTTACTGTCGCAAATTTTAATTGCGCCAGGGATTGCCTTTTCTATAGTAAATTTTTCAAAAATTAATTTTATACTGTCGTAAATTTTAATTACGCCAGGGATTGCCCTTTCTATAGTAAATTATTCAAAAATTAATTTTTTACTGTCGCAAATTTTGATTGCGCCAGGGATTGCCTTTTCTATAGTAAATTTTTCAAAAATTAATTTTTTACTGTCGCAAATTTTAAATCCGCCAGGGATTGCCTTTTCTACAGTAAATTTTTCAAAAAATAATTTTTTACTGTCGCAAATTTTAAATACGCTAGGGATTGCCTTTTCTATAGAAAATTTTTCAAAAATTAATTTTCTATTGTCGCAAATTTTAATTGCGCCAGGGATTGCCTTTTCTATAGTAAATTATTCAAAAAATAATTTTTTACTGACCCAAATTTTAAATCCGCCAGGGATTGCCTTTTCTATAGTAAATTACTCAAAAAATAATTTTCTACTGTCGCAAATTTTAATTGCGCCAGGGATTGCCTTTTCTACAGTAAATTTTTCAAAATTTAATTTTATACTGTCGCAAATTGTAATTGCGCCAGGGATTGCCTTTTCTATAGAAAATTTTTCAAAATTTAATTTTATACTGTCGCAAATTTTAATTACGCCAGGGATTGCCTTTTCTACAGTAAATTTTTCAAAAAATAATTTTTTACTGTCGCAAATTTTAATTGCGCCAGGGATTGCCTTTTCTATAGAAAATTTTTCAAAATTTAATTTTATACTGTCGCAAATTTTAATTACGCCAGGGATTGCCTTTTCTATAGTAAATTTTTCAAAATTTAATTTTATACTGTCGCAAATTTTAATTGCGCCAGGGATTGCCTTTTCAATAGTAAATTTTTCACAAATTAATTTTTTACTTTCGCAAATTTCAATTTGCCCGGGATTGCCTTTTCTATAGTAAATTTTTCAAAAACTAATATTTTACTGTCGCAAATTTTAATTACGCCAGGGATTGCCTTTTCTACAGTAAATTTTTCAAAATTTAATTTTTTACTGTCGCAAATTTTAATTGCGGCAGGGATTGCCTTTCCTACAGTAAATTTTTCAAAAAAAAATTGTTTTTTACTGTCGAAAATTTTAATTGCGCCAGAGATTGCCTTTTCTATAGTAAATTTTTCAAAAATTAATTTTTTACTGTCGCAAATTTTAAATTTTTCAAAAAATAATTTTTTACTGTCGCAAGTTTTAATTACGCCAGGGATTGCCTTTTCTACAGTAAATTTTGCATAAAATAATTTTCAAAAAAAAAATTATTTACTGTCGCAAATTATAATTACGCCAGGGATTGCCTTTTCTACAGTAAATTTTGCAAAAAATAATTTTCTACTGTCGCAAATTTTAATTACGCCAGGGATTGCCTTTGCTATAGTAAATTTTTCAAAATTTAATTTTATACTGTCGCAAATTTTAATTGCGCCAGGGATTGCCTTTTCTATAGTAAATTTTTCAAAAATTAATTTTTTACTGTCGCAAATTTTACATCCGCGAGGGATTGCCTTTTCTATAATAATTTTCTAAAAAAAAATTATTTACTGTCGCAAATTTTAATTACGCCAGGGATTGCCTTTTCTACAGTAAATTTTGCAAAAAATAATTTTCTACTGTCGGAAATTTTAATTACGCCAGGGATAGCCTTTTCTATAGTATATTTTTCAAAATTTAATTTTATACTGTCGCAAATTTTAATTGCGCCAGGGATTGCCTTTTCTACAGTAAATTTTTCAAAATTTAATTTTTTAATGTCGCAAATCTTAATTGCGCCAGGGATGGCCTTTTCTATAGTAAATTTTTCACAAATTAATTTTTTACTGTCGCAAATTTTAATTGCGCCAAGGATTGCCTTTTCTACAGTAAATTTTTCAAAAAATAATTTTTTACTGTCGCAAATTTTAATTACGACAGGGATTGAATTTTCTATAGTAAATTATTCAAAAAATAATTTTTTACTGTCGCAAATTTTAAATACGCCAGGAATTGCCTTTTCTATAGTAATTTTCTAAAAAAAAAAATTATTTACTGTCGCAAATTTTAATTACGCCAGGGATTGCCTTTTCTACAGTAAATTTTGCAAAAAATAATTTTCTACTGTCGCAAATTTTAATTACGCCAGGGATTGCCTTTTCTATAGTAAATTTTTCAAAATTTAATTTTATACTGTCGCAAATTTTAATTGCGCCAGGGATTGCCTTTTCTACAGTAAATTTTTCAAAATTTAATTTTTTACTGTCGCAAATCTTAATTGCGCCAGGGATGGCCTTTTCTATAGTAAATTTTTCACAAATTAATTTTTTACTGTCGCAAATTTTAATTGTGCCAGGGATTGCCTTTTCTACATTAAATTTTTCAAAAAATAGTTTTTTACTGTCGCAAATTTTAATTACGCCAGGGATTGCCTTTTCTATTGTAAATTATTCAAAAAATAATTTTTTACTGTCGCAAATTTTAAATCCGCCAGGGATTGCCTTTTCTATAGTAAATTATTCAAAAAATAATTTTTATTATCGCAAATTTTAATTGCGCCAGGGATTGCCCTTTATACAGTAAATTTTTCAAAAAATAATTTTCTACTGTCGCAAATTTTAAATACGCCAGGGATTGCCTTTCCTATAGTAAATTTTGCAAAAAATAATTGTTTACTGTCGCAAATTTTAATTACGCCAGGGATTGCCTTTTCTACAGTAAATTTTTCAAAAAATATATTTCTACTGTCGCAAATTTTAACTGCGCCAGGGATTGCCTTTTGTACAGTAAATTTTTCAAAATTTAATTTTTTACTGTCGCAAATTTTAATTGCGACAGGGATTGCCTTTTCTATAGTAAATTATTCAAAAAATAATTTTTTACTGTCGCAAATTTTAATTACGCCAGGGATTGCCTTCTCTATAGTAAATTTTTCAAAAAATAATTTTCTACTGTCGCAAATTTTAATTGCGATAGGGATTGCCTTTTCTAAATTTTTCAAAATTTAATTTTTTACTGTCGGAAATTTTAATTGCGCCAGGGATTGCCTTTTCTAAAGTAAATTTTTCACAAATTAATTTTTTACTGTCGCAAATTTTAAATCCGCCAGGGATTGCCTTATCTATAGTAAATTTTTCAAAAATTAATTTTTTACTGTCGCAAATTTTAATTACGCCAGGGATTGCCTGTTCTATAGTAAATTTTTCAAAAAATTATTTTCTACTCTCGCAAATTTTAATTTCGCCAAGGATTGCCTTTTCTACAGTAAATTTTTCAAAAAATAATTTTTTACTGTTGCAAATTTTATTTACGCCAGGGATAGCCTTTTCTATAGTAAATTTTTCAAAAATTAATTTTATACTGTCGCAAATTTTAATTTCGCCAGGGATTGCCTTTTCTATAGTAAATTTTTCAAAAATTAATTTTATACTGTCGCAATTTTTAATTACGCCAGGGATTGCCTTTTCTATAGTTAATTTTTCAAAAATTAATTTTTTACTGTCGCAAATTTTAATTGCGCCAGGGATTGCCTTTTCTATAGTAAATTTTTCAAAAATTAATTTTATACAGTCGCAAAATTTAATTACGCCAGGGATTGCCCTTTCTATAGTAAATTTTTCAAAAATTAATTTTTTACTGTCGCAAATTTTGATTGCGCCAGGGATTGCCTTTTCTATAGTAAATTTTTCAAAAATTAATTTTTTACTGTCGCAAATTTTAAATCCGCCAGGGATTGCCTTTTCTACAGTAAATTTTTCAAAAAATAATTTTTTACTGTCGCAAATTTTAAATACGCTAGGGATTGCCTTTTCTATAGAAAATTTTTCAAAAATTAATTTTCTACTGTCGCAAATTTTAATTGCGCCAGGGATTGCCTTTTCTATAGTAAATTATTCAAAAAATAATTTTTTACTGACCCAAATTTTAAATCCGCCAGGGATTGCCTTTTCTATAGTAAATTACTCAAAAAATAATTTTCTACTGTCGCAAATTTTAATTGCGCCAGGGATTGCCTTTTCTATAGTAAATTTTTCAAAAATTAATTTTTTACTGTCGCAAATTTTAAATCCGCCAGGGATTGCCTTTTCTACAGTAAATTTTTCAAAAAATAATTTTTTACTGTCGCAAATTTTAAATACGCTAGGGATTGCCTTTTCTATAGAAATTTTTAGAAAAATTAATTTTCTACTGTCGCAAATTTTAATTGCGCCAGGGATTGCCTTTTCTATAGTAAATTATTCAAAAAATAATTTTTTACTGACCCAAATTTTAAATCCGCCAGGGATTGCCTTTTCTATAGTAAATTACTCAAAAAATAATTTTCTACTGTCGCAAATTTTAATTGCGCCAGGGATTGCCTTTTCTACAGTAAATTTTTCAAAATTTAATTTTATACTGTCGCAAATTTTAATTGCGCCAGGGATTGCCTTTTCTATAGAAAATTTTTCAAAAATTAATTTTTTACTGTCGCAAATTTTGATTGCGCCAGGGATTGCCTTTTCTATAGTAAATTTTTCAAAAATTAATTTTTTACTGTCGCAAATTTTAAATCCGCCAGGGATTGCCTTTTCTACAGTAAATTTTTCAAAAAATAATTTTTTACTGTCGCAAATTTTAAATACGCTAGGGATTGCCTTTTCTATAGAAAATTTTTCAAAAATTAATTTTCTACTGTCGCAAATTTTAATTGCGCCAGGGATTGCCTTTTCTATAGTAAATTATTCAAAAAATAATTTTTTACTGACCCAAATTTTAAATCCGCCAGGGATTGCCTTTTCTATAGTAAATTACTCAAAAAATAATTTTCTACTGTCGCAAATTTTAATTGCGCCAGGGATTGCCTTTTCTACAGTAAATTTTTCAAAATTTAATTTTATACTGTCGCAAATTTTAATTGCGCCAGGGATTGCCTTTTCTATAGAAAATTTTTCAAAATTTAATTTTATATTGTCGCAAATTTTAATTACGCCAGGATTGCCTTTTCTACAGTAAATTTTTCAAAAAATAATTTTTTACTATCGCAAATTTTAATTGCGCCAGGGATTGCCTTTTCTATAGAAAATTTTTCAAAATTTAATTTTATACTGTCGCAAATTTTAATTACGCCAGGGATTGCCTTTTCTATAGTAAATTTTTCAAAATTTAATTTTATACTGTCGCAAATTTTAATTGCGCCAGGGATTGCCTTTTCAATAGTAAATTTTTCACAAATTAATTTTTTACTTTCGCAAATTTTAATTTGCCAGTGATTGCCTTTTCTATAGTAAATTTTTCAACAACTAATTTTTTACTGTCGCAAATTTTAATTACGCCAGGGATTGCCTTTTCTACAGTAAATTTTTCAAAATTTAATTTTTTACTGTCGCAAATTTTAATTGCGGCAAGGATTGCCTTTCCTACAGTAAATTTTTCAAAAAATAGTTTTTTACTGTCGAAAATTTTAATTGCGCCAGGGATTGCCTTTTCTATAGTAAATTTTTCAAAAATTAATTTTTTACTGTCGCAAATTTTAAATACGCCAGGGATTGCCTTTTCTATAGTAAATTTTGCAAAAAATAATTTTTTACTATCGCAAATTTTAATTGCGCCAAGGATTGCCTTTTCTATAGAAAATTTTTCAAAATTTAATTTTATACTGTCGCAAATTTTAATTACGCCAGGGATTGCCTTTTCTATAGTAAATTTTTCAAAATTTAATTTTATACTGTCGCAAATTTTAATTGCGCCAGGGATTGCCTTTTCAATAGTAAATTTTTCACAAATTAATTTTTTAATTTCGCAAATTTTAATTTGCCAGGGATTGCCTTTTCTATAGTAAATTTTTCAAAAACTAATTTTTTACTGTCGCAAATTTTAATTACGCCAGGGATTGCCTTTCTACAGTAAATTTTTCAAAAATTAATTTTATACAGTCGCAAAATTTAATTACGCCAGGGATTGCCCTTTCTATAGTAAATTTTTCAAAAATTAATTTTTTACTGTCGCAAATTTTGATTGCGCCAGGGATTGCCTTTTCTATAGTAAATTTTTCAAAAATTAATTTTTTACTGTCGCAAATTTTAAATCCGCCAGGGATTGCCTTTTCTATAGTAAATTTTTCAAAAATTAATTTTTTACTGTCGCAAATTTTAATTACGCCAGGGATTGCCTGTTCTATAGTAAATTTTTCAAAAATTATTTTCTACTCTCGCAAATTTTAATTTCGCCAAGGATTGCCTTTTCTACAGTAAATTTTTCAAAAAATAATTTTTTACTGTTGCAAATTTTATTTACGCCAGGGATAGCCTTTTCTATAGTAAATTTTTCAAAAATTAATTTTATACTGTCGCAAATTTTAATTTCGCCAGGGATTGCCTTTTCTATAGTAAATTTTTCAAAAATTAATTTTATACTGTCGCAATTTTTAATTACGCCAGGGATTGCCTTTTCTATAGTTAATTTTTCAAAAATTAATTTTTTACTGTCGCAAATTTTAATTGCGCCAGGGATTGCCTTTTCTATAGTAAATTTTTCAAAAATTAATTTTATACAGTCGCAAAATTTAATTACGCCAGGGATTGCCCTTTCTATAGTAAATTTTTCAAAAATTAATTTTTTACTGTCGCAAATTTTGATTGCGCCAGGGATTGCCTTTTCTATAGTAAATTTTTCAAAAATTAATTTTTTACTGTCGCAAATTTTAAATCCGCCAGGGATTGCCTTTTCTACAGTAAATTTTTCAAAAAATAATTTTTTGCTGTCGCAAATTTTAAATACGCTAGGGATTGCCTTTTCTATAGAAAATTTTTCAAAAATTAATTTTCTACTGTCGCAAATTTTAATTGCGCCAGGGATTGCCTTTTCTATAGTAAATTATTCAAAAAATAATTTTTTACTGACCCAAATTTTAAATCCGCCAGGGATTGCCTTTTCTATAGTAAATTACTCAAAAAATAATTTTCTACTGTCGCAAATTTTAATTGCGCCAGGGATTGCCTTTTCTACAGTAAATTTTTCAAAATTTAATTTTATACTGTCGCAAATTTTAATTGCGCCAGGGATTGCCTTTTCTATAGAAAATTTTTCAAAATTTAATTTTATACTGTCGCAAATTTTAATTACGCCAGGATTGCCTTTTCTACAGTAAATTTTTCAAAAAATAATTTTTTACTATCGCAAATTTTAATTGCGCCAGGGATTGCCTTTTCTATAGAAAATTTTTCAAAATTTAATTTTATACTGTCGCAAATTTTAATTACGCCAGGGATTGCCTTTTCTATAGTAAATTTTTCAAAATTTAATTTTATACTGTCGCAAATTTTAATTGCGCCAGGGATTGCCTTTTCAATAGTAAATTTTTCACAAATTAATTTTTTACTTTCGCAAATTTTAATTTGCCAGTGATTGCCTTTTCTATAGTAAATTTTTCAAAAACTAATTTTTTACTGTCGCAAATTTTAATTACGCCAGGGATTGCCTTTTCTACAGTAAATTTTTCAAAATTTAATTTTTTACTGTCGCAAATTTTAATTGCGGCAGGGATTGCCTTTCCTACAGTAAATTTTTCAAAAAATAGTTTTTTACTGTCGAAAATTTTAATTGCGCCAGGGATTGCCTTTTCTATAGTAAATTTTTCAAAAATTAATTTTTTACTGTCGCAAATTTTAAATACGCCAGGGATTGCCTTTTCTACAGTAAATTTTGCAAAAAATAATTTTTTACTATCGCAAATTTTAATTGCGCCAAGGATTGCCTTTTCTATAGAAAATTTTTCAAAATTTAATTTTATACTGTCGCAAATTTTAATTACGCCAGGGATTGCCTTTTCTATAGTAAATTTTTCAAAATTTAATTTTATACTGTCGCAAATTTTAATTGCGCCAGGGATTGCCTTTTCAATAGTAAATTTTTCACAAATTAATTTTTTAATTTCGCAAATTTTAATTTGCCAGGGATTGCCTTTTCTATAGTAAATTTTTCAAAAACTAATTTTTTACTGTCGCAAATTTTAATTACGCCAGGGATTGCCTTTCTACAGTAAATTTTTCAAAAAATAATTTTCTACTGTCGCAAATTTTAAATACGCCAGGGATTGCTTTTCTATAGTAAATTTGGCAAAAAATAATTTTTTACTGTCGCATATTTTAATTACGCCAGGGATTGCCTTTTCTACAGTAAATTTTTCAAAAAATATATTTCTACTGTCGCAAATTTTAACTGCGCCAGGGATTGCCTTTTCTACAGTAAATTTTTCAAAATTTAATTTTTTACTGTCGCAAATTTTAATTGCGACAGGGATTGCCTTTTCTATAGTAAATTATTCAAAAAATAATTTTTTACTGTCGCAAATTTTAATTACGACAGGGATTGCTTTCCCTATAGTAAATTTTTCAAAAAATAATTTTTTACTGTCGCAAATTTTAAATCCGCCAGGGATTGCCTTTTCTACAGTAAATTTTTCAAAAAATAATTTTTTGCTGTCGCAAATTTTAAATACGCTAGGGATTGCCTTTTCTATAGTAAATTACTCAAAAAATAATTTCTACTGTCGCAAATTTTAATTGCGCCAGGGATTGCCTTTTCTACAGTAAATTTTTCAAAATTTAATTTTATACTGTCGCAAATTTTAATTGCGCCAGGGATTGCCTTTTCTATAGAAAATTTTTCAAAATTTAATTTTATACTGTCGCAAATTTTAATTACGCCAGGATTGCCTTTTCTACAGTAAATTTTTCAAAAAATAATTTTTTACTATCGCAAATTTTAATTGCGCCAGGGATTGCCTTTTCTATAGAAAATTTTTCAAAATTTAATTTTATACTGTCGCAAATTTTAATTACGCCAGGGATTGCCTTTTCTATAGTAAATTTTTCAAAATTTAATTTTATACTGTCGCAAATTTTAATTGCGCCAGGGATTGCCTTTTCAATAGTAAATTTTTCACAAATTACTTTTTTACTTTCGCAAATTTTAATTTGCCAGTGATTGCCTTTTCTTATAGTAAATTTTTCAAAAACTAATTTTTTACTGTCGCAAATTTTAATTACGCCAGGGATTGCCTTTTCTACAGTAAATTTTTCAAAATTTAATTTTTTACTGTCGCAAATTTTAATTGCGGCAGGGATTGCCTTTCCTACAGTAAATTTTTCAAAAAATAGTTTTTTACTGTCGAAAATTTTAATTGCGCCAGGGATTGCCTTTTCTATAGTAAATTTTTCAAAAATTAATTTTTTACTGTCGCAAATTTTAAATACGCCAGGGATTGCCTTTTCTACAGTAAATTTTGCAAAAAATAATTTTTTACTATCGCAAATTTTAATTGCGCCAAGGATTGCCTTTTCTATAGAAAATTTTTCAAAATTTAATTTTATACTGTCGCAAATTTTAATTACGCCAGGGATTGCCTTTTCTATAGTAAATTTTTCAAAATTTAATTTTATACTGTCGCAAATTTTAATTGCGCCAGGGATTGCCTTTTCAATAGTAAATTTTTCACAAATTAATTTTTTAATTTCGCAAATTTTAATTTGCCAGGGATTGCCTTTTCTATAGTAAATTTTTCAAAAACTAATTTTTTACTGTCGCAAATTTTAATTACGCCAGGGATTGCCTTTCTACAGTAAATTTTTCAAAAAATAATTTTCTACTGTCGCAAATTTTAAATACGCCAGGGATTGCCTTTTCTATAGTAAATTTGGCAAAAAATAATTTTTTACTGTCGCATATTTTAATTACGCCAGGGATTGCCTTTTCTACAGTAAATTTTTCAAAAAATATATTTCTACTGTCGCAAATTTTAACTGCGCCAGGGATTGCCTTTTCTACAGTAAATTTTTCAAAATTTAATTTTTTACTGTCGCAAATTTTAATTGCGACAGGGATTGCCTTTTCTATAGTAAATTATTCAAAAAATAATTTTGTACTGTCGCAAATTTTAATTACGACAGGGATTGCTTTCTCTATAGTAAATTTTTCAAAAAATAATTTTCTACTGTCGCAAATTTTAATTGCGATAGGGATTGCCTTTTCTAAATTTTTCAAAATTTAATTTTTTACTGTCGGAAATTTTAATTGCGCCAGGGATTGCCTTTTCTAAAGTAAATTTTTCACAAATTAATTTTTTACTGTCGCAAATGTTAATTGCGCTAGGGATTGCCTTTTCTACAGTAAATTTTTCAAAAAATAATTTTTTTCTGTCGCAAATTTTAATTACGCCAGGGATTGCCTTTTCTATAGTAAATTATTCAAAAAATAATTTTTTACTGTCGCAAAGTTTAAATCCGCCAGCGATTGCCTTATCTATAGTAAATTTTTCAAAAATTAATTTTTACTGTCGCAAATTTTAATTACGCCAGGGATTGCCTGTTCTATAGTAAATTTTTCAAAAATTATTTTCTACTCTCGCAAATTTTAATTTCGCCAAGGATTGCCTTTTCTACAGTAAATTTTTCAAAAAATAATTTTTTACTGTTGCAAATTTTATTTACGCCAGGTGATAGCCTTTTCTATAGTAAATTTTTCAAAAATTAATTTTATACTGTCGCAAATTTTAATTTCGCCAGGGATTGCCTTTCTATAGTAAATTTTTCAAAAATTAATTTTATACTGTCGCAATTTTTAATTACGCCAGGGATTGCCTTTTCTATAGTTAATTTTTCAAAAATTAATTTTTTACTGTCGCAAATTTTAATTGCGCCAGGGATTGCCTTTTCGATAGTAAATTTTTCAAAAATTAATTTTATACAGTCGCAAAATTTAATTACGCCAGGGATTGCCCTTTCTATAGTAAATTTTTCAAAAATTAATTTTTTACTGTCGCAAATTTTGATTGCGCCAGGGATTGCCTTTTCTATAGTAAATTTTTCAAAAATTAATTTTTTACTGTCGCAAATTTTAATTGCGCCAGGGATTGCCTTTTCTATAGTAAATTTTTCAAAAATTAATTTTATACTGTCGCAAAGTTTAATTACGCCAGGGATTGCCCTTTCTATAGTAAATTTTTCAAAAATTAATTTTTTACTGTCGCAAATTTTAATTACGCCAGGGATTGCCTTTTCTATAGTTAATTTTTCAAAAATTAATTTTTTACTGTCGCAAATTTTAATTGCGCCAGGGATTGCCTTTTCTATAGTAAATTTTTCAAAAATTAATTTTATACTGTCGCAAAGTTTAATTACGCCAGGTATTGCCCTTTCTATAGTAAATTTTTCAAAAATTAATTTTTTACTGTCGCAAATTTTGATTGCGCCAGGGATTGCCTTTTCTATAGTAAATTTTTCAAAAATTAATTTTTTACTGTCGCAAATTTTAAATCCGCCAGGGATTGCCTTTTCTACAGTAAATTTTCAAAAAATAATTTTTTACTGTCGCAAATTTTAAATACGCTAGGGATTGCCTTTTCTATAGAAAATTTTTCAAAAATTAATTTTCTACTGTCGCAAATTTTAATTGCGCCAGGGATTGCCTTTTCTATAGTAAATTATTCAAAAAATAATTTTTTACTGACCCAAATTTTAAATCCGCCAGGGATTGCCTTTTCTATAGTAAATTACTCAAAAAATAATTTTCTACTGTCGCAAATTTTAATTGCGCCAGGGATTGCCTTTTCTACAGTAAATTTTTCAAAATTTAATTTTATACTGTCGCAAATTTTAATTGCGCCAGGGATTGCCTTTTCTATAGAAAATTTTTCAAAATTTAATTTTATACTGTCGCAAATTTTAATTACGCCAGGGATTGCCTTTTCTACAGTAAATTTTTCAAAAAATAATTTTTTACTATCGCAAATTTTAATTGCGCCAGGGATTGCCTTTTCTATAGAAAATTTTTCAAATTTAATTTTATACTGTCGCAAATTTTAATTACGCCAGGGATTGCCTTTTCTATAGTAAATTTTTCAAAATTTAATTTTATACTGTCGCAAATTTTAATTGCGCCAGGGATTGCCTTTTCAATAGTAAATTTTTCACAAATTAATTTTTTACTTTCGCAAATTTTAATTTGCCAGGGATTGCCTTTTCTATAGTAAATTTTTCAAAAACTAATTTTGTACTGTCGCAAATTTTAATTACGCCAGGGATTGCCTTTTCTACAGTAAATTTTTCAAAATTTAATTTTTTACTGTCGCAAATTTTAATTGCGGCAGGGATTGCCCTTTCCTACAGTAAATTTTTCAAAAAATAGTTTTTTACTGTCGAAAATTTTAATTGCGCCAGGGATTGCCTTTTCTATAGTAAATTTTTCAAAAATTAATTTTTTACTGTCGCAAATTTTAAATACGCCAGGGATTGCCTTTTATATAGTAAATTTTGCAAAAAATAATTTTTTGCTATCGCAAATTTTAATTGCGCCAGGGATTGCCTTTTCTATAGAAAATTTTTCAAAATTTAATTTTACACTGTCGCAAATTTTAATTACGCCAGGGATTGCCTTTTCTATAGTAAATTTTTCAAAATTTAATTTTATACTGTCGCAATTTTTAATTGCGCCAGGGATTGCCTCTTCAATAGTAAATTTTTCACAAATTTATTTTTTAATTTCGCAAATTTTAATTTGCCAGGGATTGCCTTTTCTATAGTAAATTTTTCAAAAACTAATTTTTTACTGTCGCAAATTTTAATTACGCCAGGGATTGCCTTTTCTACAGTAAATTTTGCAAAAAATAATTTTCTACTGTCGCAAATTTTAATTACGCCAGGGATTGCCTTTTCTATAGTAAATTGTTCAAAATTTAATTTTATACTGTCGCAAATTTTAATTGCGCCAGGGATTGCCTTTTCTATAGTAAATTTTTCAAAAATTAATTTTTTAACTGTCGCAAATTTTACATCCGCGAGGGATTGCCTTTTCTATAGTAATTTTCTAAAAAAAAATTATTTACTGTCGCAAATTTTAATTACGCCAGCGATTGCCTTTTCTACAGTAAATTTTGCAAAAAATAATTTTCTACTGTCGCAAATTTTAATTACGCCAGGGATTGCCTTTTCCATAGTAAATTTTTCAAAATTTAATTTTATACTGTCGCAAATTTTAATTGCGCCAGGGATTGCCTTTTCTACAGTAAATTTTTCAAAATTTAATTTTTTACTGTCGCAAATTTTAATTTCGCCAGGGATTGCCTTTTCTACAGTAAATTTTTCAAAATTTAATTTTTTACAGTGGCAAATCTTAATTGCGCCAGGGATTGCCTTTTCTATTGTAAATTATTCAAAAAATAATTTTTTACTGTCGCAAATTTTAAATCCGCCAGGGATTGCCTTTTCTATAGTAAATTATTCAAAAAATAATTTTTTATTGTCGCAAATTTTAATTGCGCCAGGGATTGCCTTTTCTACAGTAAATTTTTCAAAAAATAATTTTCTACTGTCGCAAATTTTAAATACGCCAGGGATTGCCTTTTCTATAGTAAATTTTGCAAAAAATAATTTTTTATCGTCGCAAATTTTAATTACGCCAGGGATTGCCTTTTCTACAGTAAATTTTTCAAAAAATATATTTCTACTGTCGCAAATTTTAACTGCGCCAGGGATTGCCTTTTCTACAGTAAATTTTTCAAAATTTAATTTTTTACTGTCGCAAATTTTAATTGCGCCAGGGATTGCCTTTTCTATAGTAAATTATTCAAAAAATAATTTTTTCCTGTCGCAAATTTTAAATACGCCAGGGATTGCCTTTTCTATAGTAAATTTTTCAAAAAATAATTTTTTACTGTCGCAAATTTTAAATCCGCTAGGGATTGCCTTTATATAGTAAATTATTCAAAACATAATTTTCTACTGTCGCAAATTTTAATTGCGCCAGGGATTGCCTTTTCTACAGTAAATTTTTCAAAATTTAATTTTATACTGTCGCAAATTTTAATTACGCCAGGGATTGCCTATTCTATAGTAAATTTAAAAAAAAAAAAAATTTTTACCGTCGCAAATTTTAATTACGCCAGGGATTGCCTTTTCTATAGTAAATTTTTCAAAAAATAATTTTTTACTGTCGCAAATATTAAATACGCCAGGGATTGCCTTTTCTATAGTAAATTTTTCAAAAACTTATTTTATACTGTCGAAAATTTTTATTGCGCCAGGGATTGCCTTTTCTATAGTAAATTTTTCAAAAATTAATTTTTTACTGTCGCAAATTTTAAATACGCCAGGGATTGCCTTTTCTATAGTAAATTTTGCAAAAAATAATTTTTTACTGTCGCAAATTTTAATTACTAGCAGGGATTGCCTTTTCTATAGTAAATTTTCCAAAAATTAATTTTTTACTGTCGCAAATTTTAAATCCGCCAGGGATTGCCTTTTTCTATAGTAAATTTTTCAAAAATAATTTTTTACTGTCGCAAATTTTAGTTGCGCCAGGATTGCCTTTTCTACAGTAAATTTTTCAAAAAATAATTTTTTACTGTCGCAAATTTTAATTACGCCAGGGATTGCCTTTTCTATAGTAAATTTTTCAAAAAAGAATTTTTTACTGTCGCAAATTTTAAATACGCCAGGGATTGCCTTTTCTATAGTAAATTTTTCAAAAATTAATTTTATACTGTCGAAAATTTTAATTGCGCCAGAGATTGCCTTTTCTATAGTAAATTTTTCAAAAATTAATTTTTTACTGTCGCAAAATTTTAAATACGCCAGGGATTGCCTTTTCTATAGTAAATTTTGCAAAAAATAATTTTTTACTGTCGCAAATTTTAATTACAGCAGGGATTGCCTTTTCTATAGTAAATTTTCCAAAAATTAATTTTTTACTGTCGCAAATTTTAAATCCGCCAGGGATTGCCTTTTCTATAGTAAATTTTTCAAAAAATAATTTTTTACTGTCGCAAATTTTAGTTGCGCCAGGGATTGCCTTTTCTACAGTAAATTTTTCAAAAAATAATTTTTTACTGTCGCAAATTTTAATTACGCCAGGGATTGCCTTTTCTATAGTAAATTTTTCAAAAAAGAATTTTTTACTGTCGCAAATTTTAAATACGCAGGGATTGCCTTTTCTATAGTAAATTTTTCAAAAATTAATTTTATACTGTCGAAAATTTTAATTGCGCCAGAGATTGCCTTTTCTATAGTAAATTTTTTCAAAAATTAATTTTTTACTGTCGCAAATTTTAAATACGCCAGGGATTGCCTTTTCTATAGTAAATTTTTCAAAAATTAATTTTTTACTGTCGCAAATTTTAATTGCGCCAGGGATTGCCTTTTTTATAGTAAATTTTTCAAAATTTAATTTTTTACTGTCGCAAATTTAATTGCGCCAGGGATTGCCCTTTTCTATAGTAAATTTTTCACAAATTAATTTTTACAGGTCGCAAATTTTAATTGCGCCAGGGATTGCCTTTTCTACAGTAATTTTTCAAAAAATTATTTTTTACTGTCGCAAATTTTAATTACGACAGGGATTGAATTTTCTATAGTAAATTATTCAAAAAAATAATTTTTTACTGTCGCAAATTTTAAATCCGCCAGGGATTGCCTTTTCTATAGAAATTTTCTAAAAAAAAAAATTATTTACTGTCGCAAATTTTAATTACGCCAAGGGATTGCCTTTTCTACAGTAAATTTTGCAAAAAATAATTTTCTACTGTCGCAAATTTTAATTACGCCAGGGATTGCCTTTTCTATAGTAAATTTTTCAAAATTTAATTTTATACTGTCGCAAATTTTAATTGCGCCAGGGATTGCCTTTTCTACAGTAAACTTTTCAAAATTTAATTTTTTACAGTGGCAAATCTTAATTGCGCCAGGGATTGCCTTTTCTATAGTAAATTTTTCACAAATTAATTTTTTACTGTCGCAAATTTTAATTGCGCCAGGGATTGCCTTTTCTACATTAAATTTTTCAAAAAATAATTTTTTACTGTCGCAAATTTTAATTACGCCAGGGATTGCCTTTTCTATTGTAAATTATTCAAAAAATAATTTTTTACTGTCGCAAATTTTAAATCCGCCAGGGATTGCCTTTTCTATAGTAAATTATTCAAAAAATAATTTTTATTGTCGCAAATTTTAATTGCGCCAGGGATTGCCTTTTCTACAGTAAATTTTCAAAAAATAATTTTCTACTGTTCGCAAATTTTAAATACGCCAGGGATTGCCTTTTCTATAGTAAATTTTGCAAAAAATAATTTTTTATTGTCGCAAATTTTAATTATGCCAGGGATTGCCTTTTCTACAGTAAATTTTTCAAAAAATATATTTCTACTGTCGCAAATTTTAACTGCGCCAGGCATTGCCTTTTCTACAGTAAATTTTTCAAAATTTAATTTTTTACTGTCGCAAATTTTAATTGCGCCAGGGATTGCCTTTTCTATAGTAAATTATTCAAAAAATAATTTTTTCCTGTCGCAAATTTTAAATACGCCAGGGATTGCCTTTTCTATAGTAAATTTTTCAAAAAATAATTTTTTACTGTCGCAAATTTTAAATCCGCTAGGGATTGCCTTTCTATAGTAAATTATTCAAAAAATAATTTTCTACTGTCGCAAATTTTAATTGCGCCAGGGATTGCCCTTTTCTACAGTAAATTTCTCAAAATTTAATTTTATACAGTCGCAAATTTTAATTACGCCAGGGATTGCCTATTCTATAGTAAATTTAAAAAAAAAAAAATTTTACGTCGAAAATTTTAATTACGCCAGGGATTGCCTTTTCTATAGTAAATTTTTCAAAAAATAATTTTTTACTGTCGCAAATTTTAAATACGCCAGGGATTGCCTTTTCTATAGTAAATTTTTCAAAAACTAATTTTATACTGTCGAAAATTTTTATTGCGCCAGGGATTGCCTTTTCTATAGTAAATTTTTCAAAAATTAATTTTTTACTGTCGCAAATTTAAATACGCCAGGGATTGCCTTTTCTATAGTAAATTTTGCAAAAAATAATTTTTTACTGTCGCAAATTTTAATTACAGCAGGGATTGCCTTTTCTATAGTAAATTTTCCAAAAATTAATTTTTTACTGTCGCAAATTTTAAATCCGCCAGGATTGCCTTTTCTATAGTAAATTTTTCAAAAAATAATTTTTTACTGTCGCAAATTTTAGTTGCGCCAGGGATTGCCTTTTCTACAGTAAATTTTTCAAAAAAATAATTTTTTTACTGTCGCAAATTTTAATTACGCCAGGGATTGCCTTTTCTATAGTAAATTTTTCAAAAAAGAATTTTTTACTGTCGCAAATTTTAAATACGCCAGGGATTGCCTTTTCTATAGTAAATTTTTCAAAAATTAATTTTATACTGTCGAAAATTTTAATTGCGCCAGAGATTGCCTTTTCTATAGTAAATTTTTCAAAAAATAATTTTTTACTGTCGCAAATTTTAAATACGCCAGGGATTGCCTTTTCTATAGTAAATTTTTCAAAAAATAATTTTTTACTGTCGGAAATTTTAAATACGCCAGGGATTGCCTTTTTTATAGTAAATTTTTCAAAAATTAATTTTATACTGTCGAAAATTTTAATTGCGCCAGAGATTGCCTTTTCTATAGTAAATTTTTCAAAAATTAATTTTTTACTGTCGCAAATTTTAAATACGCCAGGGATTGCCTTTTCTATAGTAAATTTTTCAAAAAATAATTTTTTACTGTCGCAAATTTTAAATACGCCGGGGATTGCCTTTTCTATAGTAAATTTTTCAAAAATTAATTTTATACTGTCGAAAATTTTAATTGCGCCAGGGATTGCCTTTTCTATAGTAAATTTTTCAAAAATTAATTTTTTACTGTCGCAAATTTTAAATACGCCAGGGATTGCCTTTTCTATAGTAAATTTTGCAAAAAATAATTTTTTACTGTCGCAAATTTTAATTACAGCAGGGATTGCCTTTTCTATATAGTAAATTTTCCAAAAATTAAATTTTTACTGTCGCAAATTTTAAATCCGCCAGGGATTGCCTTTTCTATAGTAAATTTTTCAAAAAATAATTTTTTACTATCGCAAATTTTAGTTGCGCCAGGGATTGCCTTTTCTACAGTAAATTTTTCAAAAAATAATTTTTTACTGTCGCAAATTTTAATTGCGCCAGGGATTGCCTTTTCTACAGTAAATTTTTCAAAAAATAATTTTTTACTGTAACAAATTTTAATTACGACAGGGATTGAATTTTCTATAGTAAATTATTCAAAAAATAATTTTTTACTGTCGCAAATTTTAAATCCGCCAGGGATTGCCTTTTCTATAGTAATTTTCTAAAAAAAAAATTATTAACTGTCGCAAATTTTAATTACGCCAGGGATTGCCTTTTCTACAGTAAATTTTGCAAAAAATTATTTTCTACTGTCGCAAATTTTAATTACGCCAGGGATTGCCTTTTCTATAGTAAATTTTTCAAAATTTAATTTTATACTGTCGCAAATTTTAATTGCGCCAGGGATTGCCTTTTCTACAGTAAATTTTTCAAAATTTAATTTTTTACAGTCGCAAATCTTAATTGCGCCAGTGATTGCCTTTTCTATAGTAAATTTTTCACAAATTAATTTTTTACTGTCGCAAATTTTAATTGCGCCAGGGATTGCCTTTTCTACATTAAATTTTTCAAAAATTAATTTTTTACTGTCGCAAATTTTAATTACGCCAGGGATTGCCTTTTCTATTGTAAATTATTCAAAAAATAATTTTTTACTGTCGCAAATTTTAAATCCGCCAGGGATTGCCTTTTCTATAGTAAATTATTCAAAAAATAATTTTTTATTGTCGCAAATTTTAATTGCGCCAGGGATTGCCTTTTCTACAGTAAATTTTTCAAAAAATAATTTTATACTGTCGCAAATTTTAAATGCGCCAGGGATTGCCTTTTCTATAGTAAATTTTGCAAAAAAAAAATTTTTTACTGTCGCAAATTTTAATTACGCCAGGGATTGCCTTTTCTACAGTAAATTTTTCAAAAAATATATTTCTACTGTCGCAAATTTTAACTGCGCCAGGGATTGCCTTTTCTACAGTAAATTTTTCAAAATTTAATTTTTTACTGTCGCAAATTTTAATTGCGCCAGGGATTGCCTTTTCTATAGTAAATTATTCAAAAAATAATTTTTTCCTGTCGCATATTTTAAATACGCCAGGGATTGCCTTTTCTATAGTAAATTTTTCAAAAAATAATTTTTTACTGTCGCAAATTTTAAATCCGCTAGGGATTGCCTTTCTATAGTAAATTATTCAAAAAATAATTTTCTACTGTCGCAAATTTTAATTGCGCCAGGGATTGATTTTCTACAGTAAATTTTTCAAAATTTAATTTTATACTGTCGCAAATTTTAATTACGCCAGGGATTGCCTATTCTATAGTAAATTTTTCAAAAAATAATTTTTTACCGTCGAAAATTTTAATTACGCCAGGGATTGCCTTTTCTACAGTAAATTTTGCAAAAAATAATTTTCTACTGTCGCAAATTTTAATTACGCCAGGGATTGCCTTTTCTATAGTAAATTTTTCAAAATTTAATTTTATACTGTCGCAAATTTTAATTGCGCCAGGGATTGCCTTTTCTACAGTAAATTTTTCAAAATTTAATTTTTTACAGTGGCAAATCTTAATTGCGCCAGGGTTTGCCTTTTCTATAGTAAATTTTTCACAAATTAATTTTTTACTGTCGCAAATTTTAATTGCGCCAGGGATTGCCTTTTCTACATTAAATTTTTCAAAAAATAATTTTTTACTGTCGCAAATTTTAATTACGCCAGGGATTGCCTTTTCTATTGTAAATTATTCAAAAAATAATTTTTTACTGTCGCAAATTTTAAATCCGCCAGGGATTGCCTTTTCTATAGTAAATTATTCAAAAAATAATTTTTTATTGTCGCAAATTTTAATTGCGCCAGGGATTGCCTTTTCTACAGTAAATTTTTCAAAAAATAATTTTCTACTGTCGCAAATTTTAAATACGCCAGGGATTGCCTTTTCTATAGTAAATTTTGCAAAAAATAATTTTTTATCGTCGCAAATTTTAATTACGCCAGGGATTGCCTTTTCTACAGTAAATTTTTCAAAAAATATATTTCTACTGTCGCAAATTTTAACTGCGCCAGGGATTGCCTTTTCTACAGTAAATTTTTCAAAATTTAATTTTTTACTGTCGCAAATTTTAATTGCGCCAGGGATTGCCTTTTCTATAGTAAATTATTCAAAAAATAATTTTTTCCTGTCGCAAATTTTAAATACGCAAGGGATTGCCTTTTCTATAGTAAATATTTCAAAAAATAATTTTTTACTGTCGCAAATTTTAAATCCGCTAGGGATTGCCTTTATATAGTAAATTATTCAAAAAATAATTTTCTACTGTCGCAAATTTTAATTGCGCAAGGGATTGCCTTTTCTACAGTAAATTTTTCAAAATTTAATTTTATACTGTCGCAAATTTTAATTACGCCAGGGATTGCCTATTCTATAGTAAATTTAAAAAAAAAAAATTTTTACCGTCGCAAATTTTAATTACGCCAGGGATTGCCTTTTCTATAGTAAATTTTTCAAAAAATAATTTTTTACTGTCGCAAATATTAAATACGCCAGGGATTGCCTTTTCTATAGTAAATTTTTCAAAAACTTATTTTATACTGTCGAAAATTTTTATTGCGCCAGGGATTGCCTTTTCTATAGTAAATTTTTCAAAAATTAATTTTTTACTGTCGCAAATTTTAAATACGCCAGGGATTGCCTTTTCTATAGTAAACTTTGCAAAAAATAATTTTTTACTGTCGCAAATTTTAATTACAGCAGGGATTGCCTTTTCTATAGTAAATTTTCCAAAAATTAATTTTTTACTGTCGCAAATTTTAAATCCGCCAGGGATTGCCTTTTCTATAGTAAATTTTTCAAAAAATAATTTTTTACTGTCGCAAATTTTAGTTGCGCCAGGGATTGCCTTTTCTGCAGTAAATTTTTCAAAAAATAATTTTTTACTGTCGCAAATTTTAATTACGCCAGGGATTGCCTTTTCTATAGTAAATTTTTCAAAAAAGAATTTTTTACTGTCGCAAATTTTAAATACGCCAGGGATTGCCTTTTCTACAGTAAATTTTTCAAAATTTAATTTTTTACAGTGGCAAATCTTAATTGCGCCAGGGATTGCCTTTTCTATAGTAAATTTTTCACAAATTAATTTTTTACTGTCGCAAATTTTAATTGCGCCAGGGATTGCCTTTTCTA
Organism: Dioctria linearis; assembly: GCA_963930735.1. Classification (NCBI taxonomy): domain Eukaryota; kingdom Metazoa; phylum Arthropoda; class Insecta; order Diptera; family Asilidae; genus Dioctria; species Dioctria linearis. Next base: position 90,042 of record CAWVNZ010000652.1, read on the forward strand.
CATTAAATTTTTCAAAAAATAATTTTTTACTGTCGCAAATTTTAATTACGCCAGGGATTGCCTTTTCTATTGTAAATTATTCAAAAAATAATTTTTTACTGTCGCAAATTTTAAATCCGCCAGGGATTGCCTTTTCTATAGTAAATTATTCAAAAAATAATTTTTTATTGTCGCAAATTTTAATTGCGCCAGGGATTGCCTTTTCTACAGTAAATTTTTCAAAAAATAATTTTCTACTGTCGCAAATTTTAAATACGCCAGGGATTGCCTTTTCTATAGTAAATTTTGCAAAAAATAATTTTTTATCGTCGCAAATTTTAATTACGCCAGGGATTGCCTTTTCTACAGTAAATTTTTCAAAAAATATATTTCTACTGTCGCAAATTTTAACTGCGCCAGGGATTGCCTTTTCTACAGTAAATTTTTCAAAATTTAATTTTTTACTGTCGCAAATTTTAATTGCGCCAGGGATTGCCTTTTCTATAGTAAATTATTCAAAAAATAATTTTTTCCTGTCGCAAATTTTAAATACGCCAGGGATTGCCTTTTCTATAGTAAATTTTTCAAAAAATAATTTTTTACTGTCGCAAATTTTAAATCCGCTAGGGATTGCCTTTATATAGTAAATTATTCAAAAAATAATTTTCTACTGTCGCAAATTTTAATTGCGCCAGGGATTGCCTTTTCTACAGTAAATTTTTCAAAATTTAATTTTATACTGTCGCAAATTTTAATTACGCCAGGGATTGCCTATTCTATAGTAAATTTAAAAAAAAAAAATTTTTACCGTCGCTAATTTTAATTACGCCAGGGATTGCCTTTTCTATAGTAAATTTTTCAAAAAATAATTTTTTACTGTCGCAAATATTAAATACGCCAGGGATTGCCTTTTCTATAGTAAATTTTTCAAAAACTTATTTTATACTGTCGAAAATTTTTATTGCGCCTGGGATTGCCTTTTCTATAGTAAATTTTTCAAAAATTAATTTTTTACTGTCGCAAATTTTAAATACGCCAGGGATTGCCTTTTCTATAGTAAATTTTGCAAAAAATAATTTTTTACTGTCGCAAATTTTAATTACAGCAGGGATTGCCTTTTCTATAGTAAATTTTCCAAAAATTAATTTTTTACTGTCGCAAATTTTAAATCCGCCAGGGATTGCCTTTTCTATAGTAAATTTTTCAAAAAATAATTTTTTACTGTCGCAAATTTTAGTTGCGCCAGGGATTGCCTTTTCTACAGTAAATTTTTCAAAAAATAATTTTTTACTGTCGCAAATTTTAATTACGCCAGGGATTGCCTTTTCTATAGTAAATTTTTCAAAAACGAATTTTTTACTGTCGCAAATTTTAAATACGCCAGGGATTGCCTTTTCTATAGTAAATTTTTCAAAAATTAATTTTATACTGTCGAAAATTTTAATTGCGCCAGAGATTGCCTTTTCTATAGTAAATTTTTCAAAAATTAATTTTTTACTGTCGCAAATTTTAAATACGCCAGGGATTGCCTTTTCTATAGTAAATTTTTCAAAAATTAATTTTTTACTGTCGCAAATTTTAAATACGCCAGGGAATGCCTTTTCTATAGTAAATTTTTCAAAATTTAATTTTTTACTGTCGCAAGTTTTAATTGCACCAGGGATTGCCTTTTCTATAGTAAATTTTTCACAAATTAATTTTTTACAGTCGCAAATTTTAATTGCGCCAGGGATTGCCTTTTCTACAGTAAATTTTTCAAAAAATTATTTTTTACTGTCGCAAATTTTAATTACGACAGGGATTGAATTTTCTATAGTAAATTATTCAAAAAATAATTTTTTACTGTCGCAAATTTTAAATCCGCCAGGGATTGCCTTTTCTATAGTAATTTTCTAAAAAAAAAATTATTTACTGTCGCAAATTTTAATTACGCCAGGGATTGCCTTTTCTACAGTAAATTTTGCAAAAAATAATTTTCTACTGTCGCAAATTTTAATTACGCCAGGGATTGCCTTTTCTATAGTAAATTTTTCAAAATTTAATTTTATACTGTCGCAAATTTTAATTGCGCCAGGGATTGCCTTTTCTACAGTAAACTTTTCAAAATTTAATTTTTTACAGTGGCAAATCTTAATTGCGCCAGGGATTGCCTTTTCTATAGTAAATTTTTCACAAATTAATTTTTTATTGTCGCAAATTTTAATTGCGCCAGGGATTGCCTTTTCTACATTAAATTTTTCAAAAAATAATTTTTTACTGTCGCAAATTTTAATTACGCCAGGGATTGCCTTTTCTATTGTAAATTATTCAAAAAATAATTTTTTACTGTCGCAAATTTTAAATCCGCCAGGGATTGCCTTTTCTATAGTAAATTATTCAAAAAATAATTTTTTATTGTCGCAAATTTTAATTGCGCCAGGGATTGCCTTTTCTACAGTAAATTTTTCAAAAAATAATTTTCTACTGTCGCAAATTTTAAATACGCCAGGGATTGCCTTTTCTATAGTAAATTTTGCAAAAAATAATTTTTTATTGTCGCAAATTTTAATTATGCCAGGGATTGCCTTTTCTACAGTAAATTTTTCAAAAAATATATTTCTACTGTCGCAAATTTTAACTGCGCCAGGCATTGCCTTTTCTACAGTAAATTTTTCAAAATTTAATTTTTTACTGTCGCAAATTTTAATTGCGCCAGGGATTGCCTTTTCTATAGTAAATTATTCAAAAAATAATTTTTTCCTGTCGCAAATTTTAAATACGCCAGGGATTGCCTTTTCTATAGTAAATTTTTCAAAAAATAATTTTTTACTGTCGCAAATTTTAAATCCGCTAGGGATTGCCTTTCTATAGTAAATTATTCAAAAAATAATTTTCTACTGTCGCAAATTTTAATTGCGCCAGGGATTGCCTTTTCTACAGTAAATTTTTCAAAATTTAATTTTATACAGTCGCAAATTTTAATTACGCCAGGGATTGCCTATTCTATAGTAAATTTAAAAAAAAAAAAAATTTTACCGTCGAAAATTTTAATTACGCCAGGGATTGCCTTTTCTATAGTAAATTTTTCAAAAAATAATTTTTTACTGTCGCAAATTTTAAATACGCCAGGGATTGCCGTTTCTATAGTAAATTTTTCAAAAACTAATTTTATACTGTCGAAAATTTTTATTGCGCCAGGGATTGCCTTTTCTATAGTAAATTTTTCAAAAATTAATTTTTTACTGTCGCAAATTTTAAATACGCCAGGGATTGCCTTTTCTATAGTAAATTTTGCAAAAAATAATTTTTACTGTCGCAAATTTTAATTACAGCAGGGATTGCCTTTTCTATATAGTAAATTTTCCAAAATTAAATTTTTACTGTCGCAAATTTTAAATCCGCCAGGGATTGCCTTTTCTATAGTAAATTTTTCAAAAAATAATTTTTTACTGTCGCAAATTTTAGTTGCGCCAGGGATTGCCTTTTCTACAGTAAATTTTTCAAAAATAATTTTTTACTGTCGCAAATTTTAATTGCGCCAGGGATTGCCTTTTCTACAGTAAATTTTTCAAAAAATAATTTTTTACTGTAACAAATTTTAATTACGACAGGGATTGAATTTTCTATAGTAAATTATTCAAAAAATAATTTTTTACTGTCGCAAATTTTAAATCCGCCAGGGATTGCCTTTTCTATAGTAATTTTCTAAAAAAAAAATTATTTACTGTCGCAAATTTTAATTACGCCAGGGATTGCCTTTTCTACAGTAAATTTTGCAAAAAATTATTTTCTACTGTCGCAAATTTTAATTACGCCAGGGATTGCCTTTTCTATAGTAAATTTTTCAAAATTTAATTTTATACTGTCGCAAATTTTAATTGCGCCAGGGGATTGCCTTTTCTACAGTAAATTTTTCAAAATTTAATTTTTTACAGTCGCAAATCTTAATTGCGCCAGTGATTGCTTTTCTATAGTAAATTTTTCACAAATTAATTTTTTACTGTCGCAAATTTTAATTGCGCCAGGGATTGCCTTTTCTACATTAAATTTTTCAAAAATTAATTTTTTACTGTCGCAAATTTTAATTACGCCAGGGATTGCCTTTTCTATTGTAAATTATTCAAAAAATAATTTTTTACTGTCGCAAATTTTAAATCCGCCAGGGATTGCCTTTTCTATAGTAAATTATTCAAAAAATAATTTTTTATTGTCGCAAATTTTAATTGCGCCAGGGATTGCCTTTTCTACAGTAAATTTTTCAAAAATAATTTTATACTGTCGAAAATTTTAAATACGCCAGGGATTGCCTTTTCTATAGTAAATTTTGCAAAAAAAAAAATTTTTTTACTGTCGCAAATTTTAATTACGCCAGGGATTGCCTTTTCTACAGTAAATTTTTCAAAAAATATATTTCTACTGTCGCAAATTTTAACTGCGCCAGGGATTGCCTTTTCTACAGTAAATTTTTCAAAATTTAATTTTTACTGTCGCAAATTTTAATTGCGCCAGGGATTGCCTTTTCTATAGTAAATTATTCAAAAAATAATTTTTTCCTGTCGCATATTTTAAATACGCCAGGGATTGCCTTTTCTATAGTAAATTTTTCAAAAAATAATTTTTTACTGTCGCAAATTTTAAATCCGCTAGGGATTGCCTTTCTATAGTAAATTATTCAAAAAATAATTTTCTACTGTCGCAAATTTTAATTGCGCCAGGGATTGATTTTCTACAGTAAATTTTTCAAAATTTAATTTTATACTGTCGCAAATTTTAATTACGCCAGGGATTGCCTATTCTATAGTAAATTTTTCAAAAAAATAATTTTTTACCGTCGAAAATTTTAATTACGCCAGGGATTGCCTTTTCTATAGTAAATTTTCAAAAATAATTTTTTACTGTCGCAAATTTTAAATACGCCAGGGATTGCCTTTTCTATAGTAAATTTTTCAAAAATTAATTTTATACTGTCGAAAATTTTAATTGCGCCAGGATTGCCTTTTCTATAGTAAATTTTTCAAAAATTAATTTTTTACTGTCGCAAATTTTAAATACGCCAGGGATTGCCTTTTCTATAGTAAATTTTGCAAAAAATAATTTTTTACTGTCGCAAATTTTAAATACAGCAGGGATTGCATTTTCTATAGTAAATTTTCCAAAAATTAATTTTTTACTGTCGCAAATTTTAAATCCGCCAGGGATTGCCATTTCTATAGTAAATTTTTCAAAAAATAATTTTTTACTGTCGCAAATTTTAGTTGCGCCAGGGATTGCCTTTTCTACAGTAAATTTTTCAAAAAATAATTTTTTACTGTCGCAAATTTTAATTACGCCAGGGATTGCCTTTTCTATAGTAAATTTTTCAAAAATAATTTTGTACTGTCGCAAATTTTAATTACGCCAGGGATTGCCTTTTCTACAGTAAATTTTTCAAAAAATAATTTTTTACTGTCGCAAATTTGAATTACGCCAGGGATTGCCTTTTCTACACTAAATTTTTCAGAAATTAATTTTTTACTGTCACAAATTTTAAATACGCCAGGGATTGCCTTTTCATATAGTAAATTTTGCAAAAAATAATTTTTTACTGTCGCAAATTTTAATTACGCCAGGGATTGCCTTTTCTACAGTAAATTTTTCAAAAAATAATTTTTTACTGTCGCAAATTTGAATTACGCCAGGGATTGCCTTTTCTATAGTAAATTTTTCAAAAAATTATTTTTGCTGTCGCAAATTTTAATTGCCCCAGGGTTTGCCTTTTCTACAGTAAATTTTTCAAAAAATAGTTTTTTACTGTCGCAAATTTTAATTACGCCGGGGATTGCCTTTTCTATAGTAAATTTTTCAAAAATTAATTTTATACTGTCGCAAATTTTAAATCCGCCAGGGATTGCCTTTTCTATAGTAAATTTTTCAAAAAATAATATTTTACTGTCGCAAATTTTAATTGCGCCAGGGATTGCCTTTTCTACAGTAAATTTTTCAAAAAATAATTTTTTACTGTCGCAAATTTTAATTACGCCAGGGATTGCCTTTTCTATAGTAAATTTTTCAAAAATAATTTTTTACTGTCGCAAATTTTAAATACGCCAGGGATTGCCTTTTCTATAGTAAATTTTTCAAAAATTAATTTTATACTGTCGGAAATTTTAATTGCGCCAGGGATTGCCTTTCTATAGTAAATTTTTCAAAATTAATTTGTTACTTTCGCAAATTTTAAATACGCCAGGGATTGCCTTTTCTGTAGTAAATTTTGCAAAAAATAATTTTTTACTGTCGCAAATTTTAATTACGCCAGGGATTGCCTTTTCTACAGTAAATTTTTCAAAAATTAATTTTTTACTGTCACAAATTTTAAATACGCCAGGGAATGCCTTTTCTATAGTAAATTTTGCAAAAAATAATTTTTTACTGTCGCAAATTTTAATTACGCCAGGGATTGCCTATTCTATAGTAAATTTTTCAAAAAATAATTTTTTACCGTCGCAAATTTTAATTACGCCAGGGATTGCCTTTTCTATAGTAAATTTTTCAAAAAATAATTTTTTACTGTCGCAAATTTTAAATACGCCAGGGATTGCCTTTTCTATAGTAAATTTTTCAAAAATTAATTTTATACTGTCGAAAATTTTAATTGCGCCAGGGATTGCCTTTTCTATAGTAAATTTTTCAAAAATTAATTTTTTACTGTCGCAAATTTTAAATACGCCAGGGATTGCCTTTTCTATAGTAAATTTTGCAAAAAATAATTTTTTACTGTCGCAAATTTTAATTACAGCAGGGATTGCATTTTCTATAGTAAATTTTCCAAAAATTAATTTTTTACTGTCGCAAATTTTAAATCCGCCAAGGATTGCCTTTTCTATAGTAAATTTTTCAAAAAATAATTTTTTACTGTCGCATATTTTAGTTGCGCCAGGGATTGCCTTTTCTACAGTAAATTTTTCAAAAAATAATTTCTTACTGTCGCAAATTTTAATTACGCCAGGGATTGCCTTTTCTATAGTAAATTTTTCAAAAAATTATTTTTTACTGTCGAAAATTTTAAATACGCCAGGGATTGCCTTTTCTATAGTAAATTTTTCAAAAATTAATTTTATACTGTCGAAAATTTTAATTGCGCCAGAGATTGCCTTTTCTATAGTAAATTTTTCAAAAATTAATTTTTTACTGTCGCAAATTTTAAATACGCCAGGGATTGCCTTTTCTATAGTAAATTTTGCAAAAAATAATTTTTTACTGTCGCAAATTTTAATTACGCCAGGGATTGCCTTTTCTACAGTAAATTTTTCTAAAATTAATTTTTTACTGTCACAAATTTTAAATACGCCAGGGATTGCCTTTTCTATAGTAAATTTTGCAAAAAATAATTTTTTACTGTCGCAAATTTTAATTACGCCAGGGATTGCCTTTTCTACAGTAAATTTTGCAAAAAATAATTTTTTACTGTCGCAAATTTGAATTACGCCAGGGATTGCCTTTTCTATAGTAAATTTTTCAAAAAATAATTTTTTGCTGTCGCAAATTTTAATTGCCCCAGGGATTGCCTTTTCTACAGTAAATTTTTCAAAAAATAGTTTTTTACTGTCGCAAATTTTAATTACGCCGGGGATTGCCTTTTCTATAGTAAATTTTTCAAAAATTAATTTTATACTGTCGCAAATTTTAAATCCGCCAGGGATTGCCTTTTCTATAGTAAATTTTTCAAAAAATAATTTTTTACTGTCGCAAATTTTAATTGCGCCAGGGATTTCCTTTTCTACAGTAAATTTTTCAAAAAATAATTTTTTACTGTCGCAAATTTTAATTACGCCAGGGATTGCCTTTTCTATAGTAAATTTTTCAAAAAATAATTTTTTACTGTCGCAAATTTTAAATACGCCAGGGATTGCCTTTTCTATAGTAAATTTTTCAAAAATTAATTTTATACTGTCGGAAATTTTAATTGCGCCAGGGATTGCCTTTCTATAGTAAATTTTTCAAAAATTAATTTGTTACTGTCGCAAATTTTAAATACGCCAGGGATTGCCTTTTCTATAGTAAATTTTGCAAAAAATAATTTTTTACTGTCGCAAATTTTAATTACGCCAGGGATTGCCTTTTCTACAGTAAATTTTTCAAAAATTAATTTTTTACTGTCACAAATTTTAAATACGCCAGGGATTGCCTTTTCTATAGGAAATTTTGCAAAAAATAATTTTTTACTGTCGCAAATTTTAATTACGCCAGGGATTGCCTTTTCTACAGTAAATTTTTCAAAAATTAATTTTTTACTGTCGCAAATTTTAATTGCGCCAGGGATTGCCTTTTCTACAGTAAATTTTTCAAAAAATAATTTTATACTTTCGCAAATTTTATTTACGCCAGGGATTGCCTATTCTATAGTAAATTTTTCAAAAAATAATTTTTTACCGTCGCAAATTTTAATTACGCCAGGGATTGCCTTTTCTATAGTAAATTTTTCAAAAAATAATTTTTTCTGTCGCAAATTTTAAATACGCCAGGGATTGCCTTTTCTATAGTAAATTTTTCAAAAATTAATTTTATACTGTCGAAAATTTTAATTGCGCCAGGGATTGCCTTTTCTATAGTAAATTTTTCAAAAATTAATTTTTTACTGTCGCAAATTTTAAATACGCCAGGGATTGCCCTTTCTATAGTAAATTTTGCAAAAAATAATTTTTTACTGTCGCAAATTTTAAATACAGCAGGGATTGCATTTTCTATAGTAAATTTTCCAAAAATTAATTTTTCACTGTCGCAAATTTTAAATCCGCCAGGGATTGCCTTTTCTATAGTAAATTTTTCAAAAAATAATTTTTTACTGTCGCAAATTTTAGTTGCGCCAGGGATTGCTTTTCTACAGTAAATTTTTCAAAAAATAATTTTTTACTGTCGCAAATTTTAATTACGCCAGGGATTGCCTTTTCTATAGTAAATTTTTCAAAAAATAATTTTTTACTGTCGCAAATTTTAATTACGCCAGGGATTGCCTTTTCTACAG